>CM041781.1:279503824-279791127 GCA_023374045.1 Limonium bicolor
AAAAAGATAATGCCTAACGAAACGACGTCTTAAGAGGCTTACCTTTCAGAAGAGTACAAATCCCTGTTGATCCGCAACTTTGCTTGAAGTGTCTTTCGGAATATTCTCTACTATATACTTCATATTCCCACAAGGGCGGGTTCCTAAATGTGAAAAAAAAATAAACGTAAGCTAATTTGACATTCAGTAAAAGCGGTCAAACTAAACAAAGTCCTGTACTAGTATTTTATTCCTAGATTAGGAGGGGCTGAATTGAAAGCTTCACATAACTTTTACTCTCTTTAAGATACTCATCAGCTGCCTGCAGGGCAGCGACCGCCATTCCATGGGTTTTTCTGTTTGCCTTCATCTAGTCGTATCAAACCATGATAATAATATCCTGCTGCCTGGAACATTTTTTTGGGGGACAGACAAAAACAGAGATAAGATTGCAGATATATATCTAAACTTGCACCGAAATATCTTTCAACTCACACCTCCGTTACTGGGAAAATCTATAGCATATTACTGCGTTCTAAACTCTCATATGCTAAACTTAGGTAAAAAGTGCAGAATGTAGATACATGCCAGTCATAAACAAGGTCGCTGGTCTAGTTGGAGAATATGCTATAGGTTAATACAGAGGATACCATATCAGACATGAATCATTACCTTTGGCTTCGATTGTATTTCCATTGACGAAAGCTGATGCTTTTCACCATAACCATTTGTGAGCGGAAGGTTCATAATGTATCATGTGCCTGGCCAGCATGATCCACACAAACACAATTCAGAAAAGAGCAAGTATTAGATAACAACTCAATAAATCAAGCCAGCAATGAAGAGTGATTCACATATATGCCTCTTATCTTTAATTATTGTAGAGTTTAATCTCCTTTAATCAGTTCTTCTAGACTTTTATCTAATGAATTGGTTAGTCACCCCCAAAATTGACGGTACGGACATTCTTATCATGAACCTAAATATGGTAATAGGAACGCTGTACTTCTGTACCAAAATGATTGCAGCAAAATCGTCGAAGTCTTATCGAGTAGAAATTAGATTGGGAGAGGAAATGATTATAACAAATAGTCTTAGTCTAACCAACCAATAACCAAAACAAGTGGGAATTATCAAACAACCCCTTTGCCTTTTTCCATTCCCACTTTTATTTCCCCTTTCATCACAATATCAGGCTTCAGTAAATGGCTCCTTAAAGATTTTTATTCTGTATAGAAATGTTATTTGGCGACTAGCAACCATCAAAACATCAGGCTTTAGTAAATGGCTCCTTAATGATTATTCTGTATAGAATCATATGTAATGATGTTATTTGGCGACTAGCACCATCACAGCAGCAATCTTTCTACTTCATCAAATACTTTTCCCAAGGATAACTTACAGACCTGGGCCTTGATTCATGAAATGAGTAAGAGGCAATCCAACATAATATTAAATAGCTAGTCTACATCCTGAGCTTTTTTTCCTGGGGGGGGGGGGGGGGGGGGGGGGGGGGGGGGGGGGGGTGGTTTGAGATTCTGCTAAGATATTAACTTCACATTACGTTAGAAGACCATATCTTATCCAATTATGTAGGAGCATTACAGTAGAAAATGAGTCTATTGATTCAGAAAATGCTTAAGCAGGAGTCAATCAAGAAAAAGAGCACCATAAAGATGAGAAGAAGGAAGAGAACTGAAAAACTGACAAGGACGACATCAAATTATTTAGGTTGGTGTTTTCTTTTTTCTTCTTCAGTCTTTTTCTTTTCAGGGGAACATGGTAATAGAGTCTTGCAGCTTCATACAGGCCAGACACTGTGGCAGCCAGACACTAGGTAATCCCACCCCGCAACGAGTATGAGAGGGAAAAGAACATTTAAACCATGGTTTGTTAGTTGGTAATACTGAGCCCAAGGACTCAGAGGTGTTTGAGGGGGGAAGGCCAAACACAGATCAAACAGTTTCCTCCAAATTACATAGGTGTTAGCCCGGGGCAAAATAGGTATTGTTATCTAGGGCGCTTCAACTTCAGCCCATTGGGTTGCATGTCAAAATTTCCTTTTTATTTCATCAATCTACATACATTCCTATTTATGTTTGTCAGTGCCTACTCTGATATGAGCAATCCTGAAAGTTCTTTGCCATTTACTCATGAAAAGATAAAAGAGAGCAATGCCGCACCTGCTGCCAATACTTTATCATTTCACAAGCAAGCCTTCGCGTCACAGCAAGGGGGCTTTGGTGCTGTCAATTGCCATTCCAAGTTGTAGATCAAACAGCCTAAATATGAAAGAAAAGGTAAATCATTTGAACTGCCACCAAAAGTGACAAATCACAGTTTGTGCAGCAATTAATGCGCCGGTTAATTTCATGAATATCTACTCCCTCCATCCCATTTTAAGCCTCTCATGCCCTAAAAGCCAAAACGCCAAGAAAATGTCCAGTACCCTTGGCTACGCAATAGTCTCAAAATATCAGTAGCAGTTTTAGGAGACAATAAACCTTAAACAAAAAGAGAGATGGGAAATATCATATCACACATGCCCCTTCACCCAACATTAAAAATACATCTACCAGCAATGATGTCAAGAAATCCTTCACTGAGGATGCAAAATAGGAACACATGAAGTGATCAACAACTATGAGGAAGGTCAACTAGGCAAGGAGATGATGGGCCCAAAGCTAGATTAGATTCACCTCCAACATTGAATGATCATACATAGAAGAATTAGTACCTGCCCTAATGCCTGCAAAAAAGAGCGCGGAGAACCCCTTCAGCCAGATCAACTGGTAAATTTCTTCTACATTCATGCAAGTAAAACGATTCAAAATCAAATCATCATTGCTAATGTATAAAAATGATGATGTACTGGCCGCAGCAATGAATTAAATACTGAACCTGACTTCAGGGGATAGATTTGGGAGAACATGCCGAACAGCACAATCTAGGTACCCTGCTGCCTTCAAGAAGATATCTATTGACGCTCTCCTGCATTCTGTCATCAGTGAACCAATACGACATTAGAGTTTTAAACAGCAATAATTCAGAATCTACTATTCAAAGATAATATGACAAGTAATAATAGGATGGAAAGACCAAATATTTCTAACAAAAATTTACCTAAAGTGGTTAGTACTAAGACTCATATAAGATGAATGCTAGTCCATTCAACTCTTACAGATAAACACCAACTAGCAAAGACCAGAGATATAGGTTACCGTTTACATGTCACTTCAGCAAAAACGGAAGAGACCCAAGTACCCAAACACCATGCTCAAATTCAGGTAAAGATACCTGCTGAATGTCTAAATATCAAAACACAAGAAAGTTTCGAAGTGACTCGCCACGCTTACTACCCCAGGCAGCCACTTGTCTCTTCTGAACTTCCACTCATACCGTCCTCTACATGGATAGCATGTCCAATTCTAAATTCATCTTTTCCTGGTGCCCTTCTGCCAATAGCTCATTTCCCTAGTCCTCATCATAAACTAATCAACACTCAGCTTTAGTTCTTTTTTTCTGAGCACTTGTGCTTTAGAACGGAGTTACGGAGAGAGTATAATTTCTTCATATCTGTTATGGCCCAAGGAAAGCCACTGGCAAGATGCCAATCGAGGTGATATTGCAGACAAGAAATGTTTATTCTGCATGTAAGTGCAGTTTGTGCACCAAGCACAAAGATTAGTGGAATCATTGTCAATGGTCACATTTTTTGTATAATTGGTGTGCTTCTACAATGTTCAGTGTTTTTACAGAGAATATAAAGGACAATAAGATCAAAGGTAATCTAGTTTGACCCCTAAAATAAGTTTGAGTCACCATTTGGTCCTAACTTCAAAGGTCAAAACCCTAATCTGCCATCAAATGCATATTCCAAAACAATTCAACGGTAATTAGAGCATGAGACCTCGAAATTTGAAGCAGATATCTTGCATATCAATAAAATGGTACAGACCAAAAGCCTTAGGTAGTCTTAACTTGAAGTTCTTCAATAAATTCAGTATGAGGAAGTATGTGAGATTAATGAATCATTTCCAAGCGGATATTAATGCCAAGTTCTTCATAGCCCTCTATTACAATAGTTTGGAACAGCATAAAGCAGCATAAAGTATACTCTTTTGGCCACAGAGTACTATATGGAATGGAAAAATGCCTGTAAGGCACCTATATCAATGAAACTAAGCAACAAATTAGAAATATATAATTAGGAATAGACAGGTTGATATAAATACCCTTTTCAAACTAAAGCTAGTGAAATTACAGAATAACAGACATACTTTGATTTATATGCACACTAAAACTTGGATATATGAAGGTTTTTTAACATGAACTCCTGCCTAATTCAGAAACAAGCAAGATCATCTATTCTAATCATGGTAGTGTGGTTCCAAGAGCTTCACGGAAATAACGCCAAGAAATATACTCCTCCGTAATTAATATCATCGTCTTAGGATTTGAACCATTTTTCAACCTTTTGACCTACTATTCAACACAAAAAATTAATTATCTAGATAGAAAAGTAAAAATAGAGGTACATGCATCATTTTCTACTTTCTTAATAAGTGTGCAAATTTCTAAAATGACAGATATTGTTGAATGGAGGGAATAGTTCTCAGCAAACAGCATGCAAACCAAAGGTCTAAGAGCTCAAAAGAACATAAAAATTCAAAACAAACAGGCAGTTATACATACGATAAATGTACCAGTAGACTCTTAGAGATCAAAACAGCACTATTTACCTTCGGAGACTTTAGGCTGGTGACCATCATTGTTCATCTTAGGAAGAAGCAACAAGTTGGCTTGAGAAAGAGATAGCCGGCCACAAATGCAAGACTGAAAGAACTTCGTACCAAGCACTAGATATGACTGTTTCCTATTAAAAACAAGGTTAAAAATCTGCTACTCAATGATATAGATCAGATTACAGGAAGTTCAGAAACTTACTACTGCATTATCCTCCTGGTTAATCCAACCAAACTGTACCATATGCTGCAAAGGACTTCCTGAGCATTGAGAAACAGTTTTTACCATGAAAAGATAAAATTATCTAATCATAGAAAACAGTAAGAAGAGTTTCTTACCATCAGTGACTAGTCCATTAGAACAGGCAAAGTAATCTTCAAGGTGCATGTTGAAGGTCAGCCAATGTCGAACCACCTACACACGGTTTTCCTTATTCAGTAACAGCATCAGAACAATACGACTACAAAAGCAGCTACTGGGTCATCTTTCAAGAAAAACAAACCATGTTGGGTGGCAGATTCTTCTTGATCTAGTAACTGTAGGAGCTTCATGTCCAACCATAACAACAATACGTGTTCTTAGAGCAGGAGAGACGTTCACAAAGTTTTTAGACAGTCGAGCACCAAGATGCTCGGAAAAATCTAACGGTTAGGTATTCTTAATCCAGGTACAAATACGGAAACTTCCCCTATATTGATGGGATGCTTCTATTACCACCAGCATCTTTTGGAGTAGATACACAAGCAACCCATGGCTGCAGTGATGATGAGGTCCTCTCTTCTTAGTTGCTTGTGCGCCTCCTTTATAAATAAATCAGCAAATCCTGTACCAACAAGAAAAGTCAACCTCGATAGATGGCTCCTTGATCCCAATACATAATTTTATAGAGGAGAGAAAATGATACAAGAAACATGAGATCTTACGAAAGCTTAACAAGTTCTAAAACTCTGTAAGCCGGCCATAACGTCACAAGATTGCACAATGAATGATATATTAGCACCACAAGTAGAAGCAAATGGACTGGGCACAGAAAAAATGACAATCAACAGCAATCACAGAACTTCCACAATAGATTACAGAACTCCTGTTTGAAGATGAAGGAAAAATTAACCGGAAAGTAGTCAAAGCAAGCACAAAAATATAAATTAATAATGCCTGATTCATCCTTGACAGGATAGTAAAATGCTGTTTTGTTTTTCATGTTCATATCAGCAGCAGCGGTTATCAAACAGGTCACAAATAGAAGATCAAAACAATTTCAAGTTACAATGTGCAGCAACATGGGTGAGAATGAGATTCCTTTTTTCTTATTTTCCCTTGAAAGCACTAGTTTCTCCTGTTATATACTCAGTACTACTAGCATAAACGAGACGTATGACAATCATAAGCAAATAATGAGTAATAAGACAGAATAATCTGATAAAACAATGATATGAGTCAAGGATGGTATACATATTTCAGCATCACCCTAGCGGCCAAGACAAAACTGGGCACGGTAACTTAAGCTTGATTTAGTCATCAGTTCTTGTATCCAACGACAAACACACCTCAATGAAGGCTACTAGTATTTTGACACCAAACATGCTTCATATTCATGGTACAGCATGTCTATCAGCTCGTCTTTGTAAAATTAATATAAATTGAAGGTGAGCACCTTTTCTGCTACCTTAATATATGAAATAGGTTCGGCATATATAAGAAAACGGCCTAGATTTGACCAAAATAGCTGGATAGATACACACGTCTTGGTTGTTTTCAGGGATCTTAGGATGAATTCTTAACAATAAAGGATGTCAGCAGTATCAATCAGCAAGATGAGGAAGAATTCAAAGTCACTCACAAACACAAAACTGGTTTGACAGGGATTTCTTCAGCGGGTGGAATTAGAAAGAGAGAAATTCCCGTTCACAAGACTGCTAGCACCATCCTCCTAGGCATTCAATCAAATGAAGCAATACTAGCAAGAACCCTCAAACTGTTCACTAACAGGACCAAGCATCCCTTTTCTTTGAAGATCGTTAGTAAACAGTGGCTTAAGTCTCTGACAGATCTCCAGAATAGTAACAATTATTTAAAGGACAAGCTTAGGAGGGAGTTGGAGAACCTAACTAAGCAGTATACGCAGAAGTTTAGACAACGATGAATGTAAGTCTGGGGGACTGATTAGAAAGCAAAGGCAATCCAAAAGCTTACGAAGATGATCATAGCGGGCAATCAATTTTGCCAGAATAATAAACTTATCAATCGGTTTGAACTAGGATCCAGGATAGTAAACAGCTCATTAAGTATTTAAATGCAAGGAAAGCCAGCTTGCCGTTAACATACCCTACAACAGATCCGTTGTCAATCATAGGAATGGAACCGAAGCACATGATAGAGATCCCCAACCCCACATCTCAAACTAAATTTGCAATAAATGATTCATAGATTTCAATAATAGACGCGGGAAGTAGTACCAATTACGCTAGCCAGCGGGTGAGAAGAGTAAGGAATTTAAACGTAAGGTTGATCACTTGGTTCGGTGGCCTGTGAAACCATTGTAGTGGGTGTCAGGTGGGAAGTAGATAGCTCCCTTCCGGCTGAGGTGACAGCAGCAGTAGTGGAGGTAGATTGATACACGGCGACTCAGATTAATCGACAGTTGATTATGGGACTTGCGAAAGCGGGAATTCGATTACAGCGTCGATAATCAGCGAAAATCGGGGTTCGGTCAGCCGATCACCCGAGAGGGTAATGCAAAAGGAAAGAAAAATAGGACCAGAAGAAGGACAGAGAGATGGATTTCAACGGTTTCAAGACAGGTAAGCTATTTTGCGGGAGCTAAAAATGGAAGTTGGTGGTTCTCGACCCGGGTCAATCGAAAGCAGGATAAAGAATGCGTTGATGGCTTGAGCTTAGCAGATAGTTAGCTGCGGAGTTCGGAAGTAGAGCTTCAATTTGAGCAGCAACGGCAGCGAATTGAGTAGAACGCTAGAGAAAGGAAGAGATGAGATTGGAAGATTTAAGAAGCAAAGGTGTTGTTGATGACGAGAGGACGGCTGAAGAGGAGGCCCGCCATGTGAAGGCAAAAATTTGTCTGAACACTCAAAACAGAAGAAGAACAAGAAGAAGGTAGGTGTCCGTTAGCGGAGTGCAGAGCTGTACCATTTCCATTTTGTTGTTTGTGTTAAGCTGGTTGCTCTTGTGATCTACGAATTTACCCGTGTAACATGGAACCCGTGAAGACAAACCCTTCCTCCCCAACCACCTTTCACCTTCTTCCTCTGGGTTCTTCCTTCGTCCGTACCAATTATTAGCTCCCTCCCAATCATTCAAATAATAATAAATCCAATGGACGAAAATAGAAGCGCGGCTTATATATTATTATATTAGTCAGCCATCCAGCTAGCAGTATTTGATTGAAAGGGTTTGAAGCTTTTCAAGATTGGATTGAATTTCGATTGACTTGAAGTTTCAGCTCAGAATCCGCATATTTTGGAGCACCAGAAACTAGAATAAATATTTATATTTGAAAGAAGCAAAAAAAGTACAAGGAGATCCATGGGAACTATAGAAGAAAAAAATTGAGCATAACCAAATTATTACGACAGAAAATTTACCAGGTACAGTACTTAAATTACTGGAATATTTGCTATTCTCAATTTCTGATTATACGATCTTCAGTCTCGCAACTAGACCAATGCGGTCCCAATTTTCTGATCCTGATTTAGAGGACTGACAAACAAAGATTAGGGATGCTGCAAAGTGCGAAGTTCGAAAGTACGAGAACGATAAGACAATGAGGGAGTAAATTCGAGAAGTGGCACGGTTTCTTGTGAGGATTGGCGGAGTTGTACCCGAGATGGTCCAGGCAAGGCTAGGACCCAGCTTACAGTGAAAACCATCGTCGATTTGCACAGCGAGTTGCCATCGTTTGTGCTAGTATAACGAGGCGAATCGCTGCTGTGGTCTTTTAACGCCAAGTTGTTTGTTTCCTCCTGCCTTCTAAAATCTGATTCAAACAAAAAAGAAGCTATGGAGCATGAGAGACATGTTGCTCTAGGAAAAAGTAAAAAAGAGGACAGAGAATTACGCTTAGATAATTGTTCCTAAAGAAAGGTTCCAATTAATAATGCTATCTATTGAATGTAATGACTTAGGTGGGGGATTTGAGTGTTGCAACTTGCAAGTTATCAAGTTTAATTACGGCTGTTATATATAGGTTCATTCTATTGAAATTAGTTTATTGAGGGATTCACATTTTTGGCATTTATTTTTATGGTCCTTAGCAGGGCGGAGCCAGGAATATAAGTTAAGGGGTCAAAGACAGAATTATAAAAAATTAGGGAGTGTTTTTACTAAATTTTTCTAAAAAAAATTTTTTACACTACAAATTTATGTAATTTAACAAAGTTAGGGGTGTTTTGGAGACGAAGCCTGCCTCCGACACTGCCTGTTAGGGTGTGAGTTATTATATAAAACAATAAAATTAAAACAACTATAAATATATCAAAACAAACAAACTGGCAATTGAGACTTGATATATCATTAGGCGTTTGCTGTCTAGTTTTTTTATATGGAGGTTTTTCTGTTTTAGTATTTTATCGCAATTTAATTTTATTATTAATAGTTTTTGAAGTTTTTAGAGATTAATATATTTTTTGGATTGCACTGCACTTCAACTTTTTAAAAGAACTAGTAATTGAAAAAAACAGTAATAGGTACGGTTATTACGACATGTCATGTAGTGTGTGTATAAAAAAACTGTTACAATTGAAATTGAGTTTTCTTAAGACAAAAACAATGTTAGGGGAGACATATAGGACTAAAATTTACATAAAAATATAATAAGTTCTAAAAAAAAATCACATCAAACAATGTTGATTCCAAATAATACAAAATGTAAAAAAAAATAGCCAAACACTACATCCACACATTGGACAACTAAAACATCGTTCTTTCAAAACACATATACTGACCTATATGTTAGGTTTATGTATGTTACACATATGGGACAATCACATCAGCTTATTATTTTTGTATCTTACACATTTTATCCTTTATTTTCCAACTTAAGCATGTGCATACAAATGTACAAGTTGACAGCTATGCTACATATAATTATTATTTATTAAAATTTGGTAGTATTTTTTCAACTACTTTTGTAAAATATATAAAAGTAAAATCGATAATATTTGTTGACTACTTTTATTAAAAGTTATAATCATACAAGATAATAAATTAAGTAGTTTTTTCTTTTACTTCATACAATGGAATTTAAGAAATGCACAACTAACTTTATCTAATGTATGGAATTGTTGTAAATATATCTACTAAATAGTTGTAGATGATTATCATTTTTGTAAATTGCTCTCAAACCAAATGAAAAAAGTTGCACACAAAAATTGTACATAAAAGCCGCAAAAGAACTATACAAGATTGAGGTTAACATGTCACTAATTTAAAAAATATTTACATTAATTATAAGGTATATGACAAAAAAATTAATTAATATTTTAAACTTTACGAGTATAGCGTGGTGCAATCTCTTGTATAGAGAGTGTTCGTTTCAAGTGAGGAAACGGAATAGAATCAGGTTAGGGAATGGAGAGGAATGGAAAAGAATTTCGTTTGATTTTCCTGGTTGTTTGTTTGAGCTGGGGAAAATAAACTAAAATAAATAACTGGTCAACGGCTACCAGTCAAGGGTCAACAACTGCTGACTGCCGATCAACGGTCATTAATTACTGGCCAACATTCACCGGTCACCGGTCCATGGTCATTAGTCATCGATCAATGGTCATATGGGGAAAGGGAATCTCATTCCCTAGTAGGAGGTGAGGAATCATAAAAGAGAGTTTTGGGTATTCCCATTCACTTTCTCTTTCCTGAAATAGGAAAAATTGCCTAAACAAACAACACGAAATGGAAACATTCCGATTCCCTTTCCTGATTACCCCAAAACAAACACCCCCTAATTATATTCATCAACAATTTCGTCTATTTGTGTCTCTCGCCTATTAACTCACCGAATATGACATATCAAGTCACTTGCATTATTTTGAGTTCCCTAAGGAGATGAAAGGCTTACATACAAAGAGTTCACCTTTTTGTAAACCCTCGATTATGTGCACCATCCATAAGTATGGATTCACCATCCACATAAAATGAACAAGTTTTTTCAAAGCATCCAGGATCAAAAATGGAAGACCAAGATGTAAAGTTGGTTCTCATAAGTCACATGTTTCACTAAAAATTTGCACCTTAGCTCATAAGGTAAGTGATAAGTGGTGAAAATATGTAATTATAAGATTTAGATTTACCTGCATTTTGCTAGGTCTGTGACTAATTTTCACCACTTAAAAAAAGGAGATGTTCAGGTGCTTGGACGAGATCTTGGGATGTGTGTCAAGAAGTTAGAGATCAAGACGGGTGCGAAACGATCATTCTGGTGCACATACCCGGACCAAGCATCAAACAAAGTTACTTCCTATTTTAAGGTGTGGTCTGGCTATTTGTCTGGGTATACAGACCTGGAACCAAACCCTTCTGCGAAGTTTTGGATCCTATTCGGGTATGTATGCGGGTATACATACCTGGACCAAAGGCATGATGAATTTTATGCTCTATTTTCTACCTAGTACGGGGATGTGTCTGGGAAACAAATCCAAACCAAACAATGACACGTCCATAGAGTGCCACGATAGTGCAGTGCAGGTCTACAAATCTGGACACAGACCCGGACCACTCATAAAACACTGGGAATCATGCATAACAAAAGAGAATTCAAACTCTTTCCACATTCACTCACGACCGCGTTCCAGCTCTAAAGATCAAAGAAAGAGAAAAGGAAGGGAAAAGAAGAAGAAAGAAATGAAGAAAATAGAAGAAGAGATTCTCACCGCCATTAAAGCTTAACTACCCCATTAATGGCTACTTTTTACTCCTTTACCTTTCTTTACTCTTTAATACTTGAGTAGACTTCTATTGTACCTTGGGGTGAGTTTTTGACCTCAAATCCCTAAATGTGCTTTTAATACTATCAATTAACATAGTTGTTTCCTCTCTTAAATCTCATTGAATGTTATAGAAATGATCTCCTATTGCATTTACAGTGGTTCCTATCAACGTTTAGTTTTGAGTTATGGATTATGACCAAAGTAAGAGAGGAACCATAGCTTTTACCTTCTAGGTCAGTGGGTGAATTCTAGTGTATTGTCTATACGTTGTGTTTAATGCTACTTACTTAGTGTGTTTAACCCAAATCGGTTTGAAGATTAAAATTAACTAAAGTAAGAACTGGCTTACCTTTAGTTTAGAAAGTCATTATATTAGTTTTAATAAACAACTAGAGTGAAGTTGCAAACAGGGAAAATTGATCTACTAAAACTAAACAATTAATCTAGAAAATAATAAATCAATAAGTCTGTCGGGTTGCAAAAATCCCGGTCACTATAGTATAGAAAGTTAAGCAACCAAGTATCGAACCGTGGGACTTGAATAAATAAGCCTAAGTCCTATCCTAAATCCTAAGAAAACTGCAAATTCAGGGGGGTTGTGAATTGTTTTTGAACTGAATCAAATAAATGCAAATCAGAATTGAAATAAGCAATCAAAAATGAATGATGAGTTTGATAATACGAGTGGAACTCCGGGTTCGGGTTGTTCTTTCTGATTGAATCTAGTACTTCTACAATTTAATTATGAGAACGGAAAGGCCAATTCTTTCTATCTCTTACAATGCTAAATCCTAGTTCATTGAAGAGCTCACCTATCAGAACTGTCAACTCTAATCTAGCAGTTGGCAAAACACATAGGTGGAATAAGCACAAAGAATTGTTAGCGTTTGTAGGAAAGATTATCTATCCGACTAATCCTTCCCCAAATTCCCAGGTTAATTCGAACTCCCTACTAATCACCTTGTCTGATCTTAATAGGTTTCGCAAACAACTCTATAACTCGCGAAATTAATAGAGAAGAAAATTGATATCATTAACCTGAAAACAATCCGTTCTCATAATCAAATTGCAGAATCTTAACTACATTGAATCCATCTTGAACAAACCCTACCCCAGAGTTAAATCCCTACTAGCCAGACATTGCCAATGAAAAGATAAATACAATCAACATAGAAACATCTAAGGAAGAAAAACCCTTTTGTGATTGACTATCCAGAATCGTGGATGCAGGTGCAAGGTTGAAGATGATGGCCGCACTTCCCTCTGTCGATGCTCCTCCAGAACGATGATGGAATGATTGGTGAATGTGGATGAAGGCGAACCGATGCAATTGGCGTGGATGATTGGAGAGAACCTCGTTTATCAGTGTGGAAGGGAGTGTTGTAATGATCGATGATGCGTGAATGCCTTCTCCCTCTGATTAGGTCATTTAAATAGACCTTTCTCTCTCTTTTTCCCTTCAAAACGCCGAGTTTGTGCTGTAATTTTCGTGCCGTCCGAACATTGGTCCGAACTTCAAAGTTCGGACACAATGCTTTGAGCGCTTCAATTCAGAAAGTTCGACCTGTGTCCGAACTTTGATGTTCGGACACAAGTTCGGACATGCTCCGTACTTCAGACCTCCGGCTTTTCTCGACTATGTCCGAACTTCGATGTTCGGACCGAAGTTCGGACATCCCATCAGGCGCAGCATACAAACTCTCGACTTGCGTCCGAACTTGGAAGTTCGGACACAAGCTCGGACACACCTTAAAAATCCTCTAACTTCTTCATTTTGACTCCGATTCGACCCCCGTTTGTTGCATTACCTCCCTTGTGAGTTAATCTAGTGTTTCCTTGGCTTTTCTCTGCATTTAACATAGAAAAAGTGTATCAAGCCTTAACAAACAACAAACCACAGAAAAACGCAAGATAAGTGTGGAATAGTATCAATTCGCGTATACAAATTAGACATTAAAGACCATTAGAACCATTCATATTTCACACTCATCAAACCTCCTCACACTTAACCTTTGCTTGTCCTCAAGCAAAGCAGGAGTAAAATGTCTCAGAATGCCTCAGGGTCAAACCTTGGGATTGCATAAAATAAGGAGCTTAAGACACAATAATCACCCAAGAATCGATCTGCTCTTAACTGCATGTCTCTCAAACAATGAAGTACGCTTTTTAAAACAAAAGACTATGAAGAAGCTAAATCATGAAGTCAAAACGTAGAGTAACCCAGAACCTTCCAACCTTTTCTCTTCTCAAACCCGTGGATGACAAGGGGTGTGAAGTTATGCCATATTCCGCAGAACCTTTCAACACCACGTACTCATGATCTAATTTAAGGAATTATCATAAACATAAGACTTTAAAGAACTTCCTTTGTTTTTCTTGCATATATATCAATTTTTCGCACATAATTCATCCCCCAGACTTTTCTCTCCATCCTTGTAACGGTATTGGGTCTTTTATCCCAGATCAGACGACCTTAGGTAAATGGGTGATGAAACACCCCTAGGACTTAATAACCGGATGGAAGAGGCCTGTTTTTGGTTCAGAAAAAGAAACTTAGATCAGAGGAGTACCTTGCCTTTATCCTTCATTCCAGACATTCTCATCATTCCCAGGGTTCCAAGTTAAACCAGTTCTAACTTCACAACCAACTTGTTCACAGATATTTAACAAAATTCAGCCATTTGAAAATATGATAAGAGAGCACACAATTTTGAGCAAACCAACTCTAAAGGTCAGTACCGGACTCAACTCCACAACTAAAGATCCACCCAAGTATTCAACACTAAGAAGCACTCTAAGGGAATTACCCCCACATAGCCCAAAACCAAACAAAAATTAGGTAAGGGAAAAATGACTGACACATTCAGAAAGATCTCCCCCTTCCTCACACTTAATGAAGAGCAATGTCCGCATTGTTCAGAAATTAATCACAAGAAGGAGATCGGACTAAATGTGTCAGACTCACAAGGGTGAATTGAACAGTGACAAAGTTATTCACAATTTAAAGCACAGGCCGAACAAAAAAAAAAAAGAAACTAAAAACTCCCCTGATTTCTTTTGTGATGCTTTGAGGAAGTGATTCTTCCTCACACTTAGTGTCCTCGCAGGGGAGAATGTTTCCTCACACTCGCTTGAAGCTAGGGTCCGGCATGGAGTCAGCCCAATAAGGTACACTTGCACACATTCAAACAAAACATAAAAGTGTGCTAGAAGCATCGATTAGTGACAGCCAATATTCAGAGTTAAGATTCAAATAAACAAAAATCAAAAGAAAAATTACAACCCAATCGAAATAAAAGTAATCAGTTCAACACAACTAAAAACAAATCCAGAAAGAAGTCCAAGAATGGCTTCTAAACAAAAACAGCAAGCAGCATCCTAATCACTGTGGAGGCGGATAGTACGCCTGCCACTGCTGGAACTGATCGAGCAGAGCCTGATAGTCTTCCTGAGAGCGACGGGCCTGCTGCTGCAGAGTCTCGATCTCCGCCTGATAGCGACGATCTGTCCTCGAAACGAGACTCCAGCTGAGCAAACTCATAGCGAGTGACGTACTCGCTCCCAGGGGCGGCAGTGCAAGATAGGCCTCCTCTCAGGTGTAGTGAAGCAGGAGCGGGCTCTGATGGTCCCTCACCGCCTCTCTCTGGCGCTTCTGCGGTCGCGCTGGCCTTCTTCCTCCACACCCCATCTCGTTCAAACCACATCTTCTTGAGAGCTCCCACATCAATAGGGGACCGCGCAGCGTGCAGTCCCGCAGACGGAATGGTAACCATCTGCCTCTTAAGGATGTGGCAGAGCATAACTGGGTAGCCTAACTTGTGGCGATCCTGTGCTCCAGGATATGCTGCATGTGCTCGAGATGACCCAAGGCAAATATGTAACCTCAACAGCCCCAGCAAACGACGGATTCAGCACCGCCTGAAGAAGTAGAAAGTCTGTTGGTTGAGGTCGGAGCTCTGACGTGGGACAATGTTGCAGCCAGTAGTGCGAGCAGAACTCTCTCCTGGGGCTCTGAAGCGCATCAGCAGGGACGACCTGCTTTGATGGTCATCCCCCTGCGTCGTCGAGGCCCCTGAACCATAAGGGGGTGTAGTGGTGGATAGCTGCGTTCTTGAAATCAACAGGGTTGAGGTGCTGAGGGGGTCGGGGCAGGATAAGGATCTCCATATATTGAGCAATCTCCATCGTGGAGACGTACTCTTTCTCCATCTACAAGGGACTTGATCTGACCATCCTGGTAGATCGCATTGGCATAGAACATCGCACAATCCTCTCAGAGTAGGGCCTCCCATCCAAGATCTTGCCCCAGCCAAATGGGTTAAACCCCTCCCAGCTGCTCTAGTTCCCACCACACGCGCTCAGCAATTATGTCTACCTCCTTCTCAAACCACACCCGGGCTTCATCATTTCTGAATTCCGGTTCCAGACCTCGACGCTGGAGGAGCCAGCTCTTGCAGCCCTTTTACCCGGCCGGTGATTCGGCTCAGCATCTGCTCAACAAGGGTGACAATGTCAAATAAAGGAAAGCAATGGAATAGTCTAACATGCACTGAATTATCCAAAATTGACAGAGTGTCCCCTAAAAATTCATCAATCTCCACAACAATGGTCAATCAACCTTTCAATTTGCAATGAGAAACCTCAACATTTAATGACCAGCAGAGACTTAACCGACAAAGATACATCAATTCCAATCGGCTGTAACAGCAGTTCAGTCAAACATAGTCTCAGTCATACAAAATCCACAGATTCAAGATATCTAATAATACGGTTCAGCCACTTCTACTAACATTTCAACCTCAGCACAGCAGAAAAAGATAGTTACTAATCCAGATTTAGCCATGCACAATAAAACCACACCTCAAACGTCTTCAATGGAATCACAATAATGCACGTTTTAACAGTTCTAGCCAGCAAGTTACATCACAGTAGAAGATTAATCCCATGTATGCAAGTGAATCACAGAAATCTTCAAAAATAACATCCTATTCTCGACTAGACATACCTCTGTTTTCAATTCTTGTCACAAATCCATTAAACGAAGTAGAAATGTAGAAAAATTACCTTGTTGAGTAGAATGAATGCTTAGGAGAGAATAGAACAGCACAAATTTGCACAAATCGAACTCAAAAACCCCCAATTCGGAAGTTAGGGTTCGAACAGGTATGCTCCAAAATCGGGCAGTTTTGTGAGGGTTTCTGCTCGATTTTTAGGCCTAGGGTAGTAGAGAATCGAAAGATGAACAGATTGATACTAAGAATGGATGATTTGGTGGAGTTTTGAGGGAGTTATGGAAGATTGGAGAGGAGGAAGAATGGGGGCGCCGCGGTGTCGAGAGGAAGAAGATGGAGTTTGGGTAAATCCGCGCGCCTCTTTAATCCAAATTTTCGAGCTGTCCGAACTTCGATGTTCGGACAGAAGTTCGGACGTGCATACCTGAGATAAGCTTCGTATTGTGTCCGAACTTCTTCGCGAAGTTCGGACATCCCGTGTTTGCCTTCCGCTAGATTTCCGTGTTGAGTCCGAACTTCAATGTCCGGACTGAAGTTCGGACATAGCCTCTTGCACAGCCCTCGGACTCTCGAACTGAGTCCGAACTTCAATCTTCGGACTGAAGTTCGGACATACTGGTTTGCGCAGGTCTCTATCTCTCGAACTGAGTCCGAACTTCAATGTTCGGACTGAAGTTCGGACATCCCCAAAAATGCACCTCTTTGTTTCTTTTGAGCTCAATTCACTGCAGCAAAGACATTATCCTAAAGCAAAACTAAAAACAACATAAAAACACAAGATTAAGGTACCGAAAACACTGGGTTGCCTCCCAGTCAGCTGCTCTTCTTTAATGTCTTTAGCTAGACAAATCCTGCTTGATCAATCAGAAGAGGTGTGATGAGCAACTCCACAACAGCCTACAGTGAATTCCTTCAGCCTTCTCAGTTCTTTTCGCATTCGCCAAGAGAATTTCTTTTTCACGTTGAACTCGTCTCTTGAGAATTATCTTCGATGTAGGCTTGGGTTCACTCTCCACAAAGAATATTGCCTGCAAGGGAAAAAGATTATGATCAGTACCAAGATAGCTTTTTAAACGAGCACCATTTACCTTAAATGTTTCTCCAGCCTTATTTTCCAGCTCGTATGCTCCATACGATGTAACTCCTACAACTCTGAAGGGGCCTGCCCAGTGTGATTTTAGCTTCCCAGGGAAGAGACGTAGTCTAGAGTTAAAGAGCAGCACCAGATCCCCCACTTTGAAGTCTCTTTTGAATCATCCGGTCGTGGATCTTTTTGGTGCGCTCTTTGTAGATCTTAGAGCTTTCGTACGCCTGGTCCCTCAGTTCCTCCAACTCAGAAAGCTGAAATCGCCTCTTCTCTCCAGCGTCATGTAAATCAAAATTAAGAGCCTTTAAAGCCCAATAGGCTCTGTGCTCTAGCTCAACTGGGAGATGACAAGCCTTCCCGTATACCAGCTTGAAGGGGGACATCCCAATGGGAGTTTTAAATGCGGTTCTATAGGCCCATAGAGCATCATCAAGCTTGACAGACCAATCCTTCCTGGAGGAATTGACTGTCTTCTGAAGAATCCATTTGAGCTCTCGGTTGCTCACTTCTGCTTGCCCATTAGTTTGGGGGTGATAAGGCAAAGCTACCTTATGAGTCACCCCGTACTTAGTCATCAGCGAATTAAAAGCTTTGTTGCAGAAATGAGAACCTCCGTCACTGATGATAGCTCTTGGCACACCAAATCTGGTAAAGATGTTCTTCTTCAAGAATTTTACCACAGTTTTAGCATCAGCAGAAGGGCAGGGGATTGCTTCGACCCATTTGGAAACATAATCTACAGCAACAAGGATGTAGTGGTTTCCGTGAGAAGAGGGAAATGGGCCGGTGAAGTCAATACCCCAGACATCAAATAATTCCACTTCTAGGATTCCCTTCTGCGGCATCTCATGCCTTCTTGAAGTGTTCCCCATTCTCTGGCAGTTATCACAGTGAGCACAGAAGCGGTGGACATCTTGTGTAGAGTGGGCCAGTAAAAACCACACTCTAAAACTTTAGCAGCAGTCCTAGTAGGACCGTGGTGACCACCTGCCTCTCGAGAATGGCAGAACTCTATCACACTGTTCTCTTCATCAGGGAGACATCTTCTGATTAACCATCGGCACATACTCTGAAGAGATAGGGGTCCTCCCAAACATAATGACGGGTCTCAGACAGAAACTTCTTCCTCTGGTTGTAGCTTAGATCATGGGGAACCAACCCAGAGGCAAGATAGTTAGCCAAGTCAGCGTACCATGGCTCTTTGACTTTCCCAATTACAAAGACCGTTTCGTCGGGAAAGAACTCATTTATGGGGACCCCGTCATCTGGAGTCTCAAGCCTTGATAAATGATCTGCAACCCCATTCTGCTTCCCTTGTTATCAACCACTTCCAAGTCAAACTCTTGGAGAAGCAGGATCCATCTCAATAGTCTGGGCTTGGAATCATTCTTTTGAAACAAATACTTCAAGGCGGAGTGGTCGGTGTGAGCAATTACCTTACTCCCCAGCAGATAAGGTCTGAACTTGTCCAAGGCGAACACCACAGCAAGTAGTTCCTTCTCAGTGGTGGTGTAGTTCTTTTGGGGCTCCGTCAGAGTTTTACTGGCATATGTGATGACCCTCAAAATCTTATCCTTCCTTTGACAGAGAGCAGCACCTACAGCGAAGTCGCTAGCATCAGTCATTACCTCAAAAGGAAGGGTCCAGTCAGGGGGAACCACAATGGGAGCAGAGATGAGTTTATCCTTGATGGTCTGAAAAGCCTTCAAGCATTCTTCTGAAAAATAAAATTTTACATCCTTCTGCAGGAGATCAGACAAGGGCTTCGCGATTTTTGAAAAGTCCTGGATGAACCTTCGATAGAACCCCGCGTGACCCAGAAAAGATCTGACTCCTCTGACTGAAGTGGGAGGGGTAACCCCTCAATGACTTCCACTTTTGCCTTGTCCACCTGGATGCCGTCTTTGGAGACCCTGTGCCCAAGCACTATACCCTCATGTACCATAAAATGGCACTTCTCCCAATTAAAACCAGGTGGGTCTCCTCACATCTGCTAGTATCTGATCCAGCTGATCCAGACACACATCAAAATTCTGGCCATACACTGAGAAGTCGTCCATGAAGACTTCTATGCTTTTCTCAATAAATTCGCTGAAAATGGCCATCATGCACCGCTGGAAGGTGGCTGGTGCGTTGCAGAGACCAAATGGCATCCTCCTATAGGCAAACGTGCCATAAGGGCAGGTGAAGGTGGTCTTCTCTTGATCCTCTGGCGCAATGGGGATCTGGAAGTACCCGCTGTATCCATCAAGGAAACAGTAGTACTCCTGCCCAGCCAGCCGCTCCAACATCTGGTCGATGAACGGCAGCGGGAAATGGTCTTTTCTCGTGGCCTCATTCAACCGCCTGTAGTCTATGCACATTCTCCAGCCAGTAGTCTGTCTTTGAGGCACCAGCTCTCCCTTATCATTGGGTACCGCCACAATTCCTCCCTTCTTGGGAACGACTTGCACAGGAGAACCCAGCGGCTGTCAGAGATGGGGTAGATGATGCCCGCATCCAGCAGCTTTAAAACCTCAGCCTTCACTACTTCCTTCAGGTTGGGATTCAATCTCCTTTGGGGTTGCCTCACTGGTTTGATACTGTCTTCCATGTAGATCCGATGAGTGCAGAACCCTGGACTGATCCCTTTTATGTCTGCCACTGACCACCCCAACGCTCCCTTGTGCCTTCTCAATACCTCCAGAAGTCTGCTTTCCTGCGAAACAGACAAAGAAGAAGAAATAATAACCGGCAGGGCGCTACCCTCTGCCAAGAAAGCATATTTAAGATTTGAAGGGAGAGTTTTTAATTCAAGAGTAGGGGGTTTCTCTACTGAAGGAATGAGCCTCTGAGTAGGCCTGTCCAGTGGCTCCACAGGAGGAGCATGAGGGCGAAAATAGGTTCGTCCCTGGTTAAGCTGCTGGACAACAGTAGCTACCTCAGTGCTCTCCTTATCATCCTCAATCGAATGGCATAACACCTGTTCTAACAGATCAGAATTCTCAAACAGGAAGGAAGAGTCATAGTACTTTCAGCGACAAATGCATCATAATCATCAGTGTAGTCGACATCAATAGAAAGTACAGCATGAGAAGAAGCATTCGTTCTCATCATTTTGGTGATATCAAAACTAAGCTCCTCATTATTAAATTTCAGGGTGATTTTTCCTTTGTCAACATCAATGACAGTTTTAGCAGTTCGCAGGAATGGTCTACCCAAAATTAATGGTACTTCAACATCCTCATCCATATCCAAAATAACAAAATCAGCAGGGAAGAAGAAGTTACCAACACCTACCACAACGTTCTCAACCATACCACGAGGTTTGATTGAGGAACGATCAGCCAATTGCAAATTAAAATTAATAGGGATAAGCTCACCAGCATGAAGCTTCCTAAACATCGAATATGGCATCAAATTTATGCTTGCTCCAAGGTCGCAGAGTCCGTACCCACAGTCCATGTCTCCAATGGTGCAAGGGATGATGGGCTGGCCTGGGTCTCCACACTTCGGAGGGAGCTTCTGCTGGATAGCTGCAGAGCACGTCTCTGTCAGCTGAACAATCTCCTTTTCCTTGAACCTTCGCTTGTTAGAAATTAAATCCTTCACAAAGCGAGCATATTAGGCATTGCTTGATAGCATCAATAAAGGAATGTTAATAGTAAGCTTTGAAAATACACTCAGAAATTTCCCAAATTGATCATCAAGTTCTTTTTCTTTTAATCTATTAGGGAAAGGAAGGTCCTTAGGAACCGCCTTACCCTTGGAGTTTTTAGCATTCAAAATAGAAGGGGAAGAAATAGGAGCCTGGGTCTCCTCAACAACTACCTCAGGAGGGGCTGAGGGCCCTGATGGTGCACCAGTGCTAGAAGAAGGGCGACCGGTCTCCTCATCAGCTTGATCCTCAGCCACTTGATTTCTATTGATTAATTGCTTCCCACTTCGTAAAGTAACTGCCCATCTTCTGTATCTGAGCAATCCTCTACTACCACGGTTTCTGAGACCGTCACTGCCTTCAACTGAGCTTTAGGATTGGGGTCTGTTTGGGAAGGCAATGAGCCAGATGGTCTCTGCTGTAGGAGGAACTGAGTCAACTGACTCATCGTTCCTTGCATCTCAACCATGGCGTTCTCAAGCTTCTGCTGGCCAGCTGCCAGGTTCTGATTTATCACTGTTTGTTGCTCTTGAGAGGCCATCAGTTTATCCATCATCTCCTTTAAATTAGCATTATTCGAGCTCAGTGACGATGGCTGAGCCGGAGACTGTTGTGGCCTAAACTGATTGAATGGGGGCCGAACAAAACCGGGCGGTGCTCCCCGGCAACGGCGCCATTTTGCAAACAGGGAAAATTGATCTACTAAAACTAAACAAATTAATCTAGAAAATAATAAATCAATAAGTCTGTCGGGTTGCAAAAATCCCGGTCACTATGGTATAGGAAATTAAGTAACCAAGTATCGAACCGTGGGACTTGAATAAATAAGCCTAAGTCCTATCCTAAATCCTAAGAAAACTGCAAATTCAGGGGGGTTGTGAATTGTTTCTGAAACTGAATCAAATAAATGCAAATCAGAATTGAGATAAGCAATCGGTAAAAATGAATGATGAAGTTGATAATACGAGTGGAACTCCGGGCTCGGGTTGTTCTTTTCTGATTGAATCTAGTAGCTTCTACAATTTAATTATGAGAAACGGAAAGGGCAATTCTTTCTATCTCTTACAATGCTAAATCCTAGTTCATTGAAGAGCTCACCTATCAGAACGTGTCAACTCTAATCTAGCAGTTGGCAAAACACATATAGGTGGAATAAACACAAAGAATTGTTAGCGTTTGTAGGAAAGATTATCTATCCGACTAATCCTTCCCCAAATTCCCAGGTTAATTCGAACTCCCTATTAATCACCTTGTCTGATCTTAATAGGTTTCGCAAAACAACTCTATACTCGCGAAATTAATAGAGAAGAAAATTGATAATTATTAACCTGAAAACAATCCGTCACAATCTCATAATCAAACTGCAGAATCTTTAACTACATTGAATCTATCTTGAACAAACCCTACCCCAGAGTTAAATCCCTATTAGCCAGACATTGCCAAGAAACAGATAAATACAATCAACATAGAAATCATCTAAGGGAAGAAAAACCCTTTTGCTGATTGACTATCCAGAATCAGTGGATGCAGGTGTAAGGTTGAAGATGATGGCCACACTTCCTTCTGTCGATGCTCCTCCAGAACGATGATGGAATGATTGGTGAATGTGGATGAAGGCGAACAGATGCAATTGGCGTGGATGATTGGAGAGAACCTCGTTTATCAGTGTGGAAGAGAGTGTTGTAATGATCGATGATGCGTGAATCCTTCTCCCCCTGATTAGGTCATTTAAATAGACCTTTCTCTCTCTTTTTCCCTTCAAAACGCCGAGTTTGTGCTGTAATTTTCGTGCCGTCCGAACATTGGTCCGAACTTCAAAGTTCGGACACAATGCTTTGAGCGCTTCAATTCAGAAAGTTTCGACCTGTGTCCGAACTTCGATGTTCGGACACAAGTTCGGACATGCTCCGTACTTCAGGCCTCCGGCTTTTCTCGACTATGTCCGAACTTCGATGTTCGGACCGAAGTTCGGACATCTCATCAGGCGCAGCATACAAACTCTCGACTTGCGTCCGAACTTGGAAGTTCGGACACAAGCTCGGACACACCTTAAAAATCCTCTAACTCCTTCATTTTGACTCTGATTCGACCCCCGTTTGTTGCATTACCTCCCTTGTGAGTTAATCTAGTGTTTCCTTGGCTTTTCTCTGCATTTAACATAGAAAAAGTGTATCAAGCCTTAACAAACAACAAACCACAGAAAACGCAAGATAAGTGTGGAATAGTATCAATTCGCGTATACAAATTAGACATTAAAGACCATTAGAACCATTCATATTTCACACCCATCAGAAGTAGGATTAAAAGAATATTTAGGTGATTTAGGTTATTACCACAATCCTAAGGTACATTTCCATCCAATTGATTAAAACATCATTTTAATTTACCTGTTTATTGTTTTTACCATATTGAACAACAATCAAGCTTGCCTCCGGTTAAGCATATTTACCGCTCTTTTATTTTAAGTACTAGATATCGAAGCTGTTAGAAACCAATTTCCTCGTGGATACGACCTTACTGTACTCCAATGATTTTGGTGCACTTTCCTTGCTTTTGCTTAACTTTATACTAGTATAGTATTTCTTACAACAAGTTTTTGGCGTCGTTGCCGAGGAACTTGATAGATTCTATCATTTCCTAAGTTTCAGTATTTTTTGTTTGTTATTTTTTTGTTTTTGTTAATTCTTATTGTTTATGATGGCTTTGTATACTTTGGCTTGTTCATAATTTTAAATACCTTATGTTTCTTCTATGCATGCCAAGTACTCGAGTCAGAGGTTCTCCACTTGTTAGCCCGAGATCTGAGCTTGAGCGTTCTATTAAAAGCTAGAAGGAATTTAAGAAACCTAGTCATGGCGGACTATGAAGAAATAGATGATATGAACCAATAGCGAAAGCAGCGACAGGCCCAACCTCAAGCCCTCCAAGACTACTACCAACCGTGCAACGAATGGAGGGGACCATAGTCCTCCCAAAGATAACACAGGAAGAAGCTGGCAATGGGTCTTTAAGACTCATTTTCTTATAGCAATCCAGGACTTGGGAAGATTCAGTGCGCTGAATCCAGATGATGCACCCAATCACCTGAGTCTCTTCCTCGAATTTTATGATTCCTTTGGGAAGGTCGGTGCTCTCCAGTTGTAGCTATTTCCACACTCTATACATCATGCGACTACAAAGTGGTATAGAAGTCTCCCCTTGAGATCATTCCATACTTGGGCTCAAATGGCTCAAAAGTTCCATGCGAAGTACTACCCCCCATTAAACAAGACAGCTAGCTCATTGGAGAAATCAACACCTTCTACCAAGAGCCAGGAGAGACATTGTATGATGTTTGGGATAGGTTCAGGAAGCAGTTGATGAATTGCTCCCACCACAGGTATATAGATCCGGACATAGACCTGGATGACACTAAAAACATAATGAATCACGCAAAACAAAAGAAAAATCTAGGAACTCATTTCCTCAATCACTCACGGCCGTGTTCCAGCCCCAAACAGAGTGGAGAAAGATAAGGAAGAGAAATACAAAGGAAGAAAAGATTCTCACCTCCATTTAAAGCTCAACTACCTCATTAATGGCTACTTCTTACTCCTTTACATTTCTTTACTCTTTAATGCTTTAGTAGACTTCTATTGTACTTTGGGATGGATTTTTGACCCTAAATCCTAAAATGTGCTTGTAATACCTACTGTCAGTTAATATAGTTGTTTCCTCTCTTGAATTTCATTGAATGCTACATAATTGATCTCTTATTATAGTTATAATGGTCTATCAACACTTTGTTTTGAGTTAGGGATTGTGACCAAAGTGAGAGAGGAACCCTAGTTTGGACTGATAAGTGTCCAAATGAGCATGTTTTATAGGTGTATTTCATATATTATATTAGCACTTTTCTTACTCATTCTCCACTTTGGTTAGTTTCCTCTAGTTTATGTTTAATTGGTTATCTTATAGATTATTAGTTAAACATGAGGAAAACCAAGCTAGGAGCAAAGTAGATGAAGAGACAAAGGCATAGGCGCAAACGGATCTTAAAACGGAGCTGAAACGAATATTTTAGAAGAAAATCAATTTTCGTCCGAACCAGTGTGGTCTGGACAGTGGTTCGGACACAACAAAAACCCGTCTGGGGCATGTCCGGGTAAATTTGGCCGGACAAGATCAAAGGCTAAACCCGTCCGTGGTGCGTCCGCGGAGAAAAGGGCGGACAAAATCGAACCGTCCGAACCAGGTTGGTCCGGATGATGGTCCGGACGCGCCCAAATTGAAGATCCGTCTGTGGAAATTAGCCAGGACGCAAGCAAGGACATAAATGTGTCCGTGGATATTTGATCGGACAAGAAAGAATGGAGAGCTGTGTTGTCCGTGGAAATAAGGACGGACAATAAAGAATTGTTCATGGCATGTCCGTGGAGAAAAGACTGGACAACAAATAGAGGTGCAACTACGCCGACCGTCTCCCCAATTTTCTTCAGCGCCTGCAAACATATCTATCTACCCCATCAGCAATATCAGGCGCCGGCCTTAAATCTCTCACGCGTGCTCCAGCACTGTCTCCACTCCAGCTCTGTCTCCAACCTTCTCCTCTGCTTCTATATAAACCCAGCTCCTTCAATGATAAATGATAGAAGGGAGATTAAAGAAAACAGACGATCACTCACCACACTCCACCATTCTCTTCCATTCATTTTCTCCCGAAAACCACAACACTCCATTTTACATTTATTTCACCTCTCCACCACACTCCATACTCACGTACTCAGCAAAAACAAAAGAAAGAAGAGAGGCAGCAGAAGTGAGAGCGAGTGCAGACCCGTTCTTTCTCCGAAATAATGGCTAATTCTATCTGTGCTATCTTCTTATTTCCGTTAATGTCTGAGTAATTTTATTTGTATCCTAGGATAGGGGTTTGATCCTAATATTACTTAAATCAATATTTATCACCTGTTCACTTATTAAACTTGTTTAATTCCTTTCAACAAATATTGTTAAATGCTTACGCGACAAACTACTGCATTTTTATGGTAACTATCACATATGATTTTGAGATAGTCAAAGTACCACAAAGGAATAAACCTTGGTATTGACACTCCGGATTGAGCAGGAAAATACTGAGGCTATTACTAAGAGTTCGTAACTGACACTTATTAACTCTAATAGACAATAAATAATTGAGACATGGTTATAAATTTGTTTAAGTAATTTAGGCAATTCCCCGCAATCCTAGGATACCTTTTTCCATCCATCATAATTCATCACTTATTTTACTGTGTTTATTATTTCTGCACTGATCCTAAACAAATCAAGCTTGTCTCCGGCTAAACCCCTTATTTGTTGTTTTTATTAAATACCGAGACTATGATAATTGAACAATTTCCCTGTGGATACGACACTTGTTGTACTACTCCGACTAGGTGCACTTGCCTATTAGTTTGCTATAAATCTATATATATTAATGTGTAGATTTTACTCAATAAGTTTTTGGTGCACTTGCCTATTCTGTTTATACTATTTTGTTGTTTGTTTATTTCTATTTCTATTAATTTCTGTTATTTATTTTACAGTCATTTACTTTACTGTCATTTAATTCCTAGTCATTTAAATTTCCAGTGTCCTTTAAATTTCAGCAATCTAACTTCTAACATTTCTATTTCAGTAATCTAACTTCTAACATTTAGTTTTCTGTCATTTAGTTTCTGTCTTTAGTTTTCTGTCATTTAAATTCTGTCAACTAATTACTAACATTTAAATTCTGTCATTTAAATTTCTGTCAACTAATTACTAACATTTAAATTCTGTCATTTAAATTCTGTAATTTAACTTCTGACATTTAAATTTATGTCATTTAAATTCAGTCATCTAATTCCTAACATTTAAATTTCAGTCATTTAAATTCAGTTCTTTATTTTTCAGTCATTCAAATTACTGTCATTTAAATTCCCTTGTTATTTAAACTACCGTTATTTAAATTCTGCCCTTTTTCTTTATTTTAATTTTATTATTTACTTTAATTGCTTATTTTTGTTCCTTTTTGTTCACTATTTTCTGTTTTTTACTCTTGTTAAAAAAATAAAAAAAATATAAGTGTTGTTTAATTAAAGTTTATCAGCCTATTTCATATCTCTGCTTTTCTTTATCTATTTACTGATTAATTTCACAGTTTCTCACAAATCAAAGTATCTTCTGTGCATGCCAAACACTCGAACCCGAGGTTCTCCACTTATCAGTCCGAGACCCGAACCCGAGCGCACTTTATTCAACACAAGAAGAAACCTGAGAAATCAAGACATGGCCGAAAACCAAGTCATAGATGAAATGGATCATGAAAATCAACCACAACACCGTGCTCTCTCTGACTACCACCAACCGGATACTGAAGGAAGGGCATCAGCCATAGTTCTCCCCGAACTAACACCGCTAGAAACCGGACGATGGGCTTTCAAAACCCATTACATCACCGCCGTCCGGGATTTAGGCAAGTTTAGTGGAGCAAATCCAGATGAAGCCCCGAATCATTTAAGTCTCTTCCTAGACTTCTGTAATTCCTTTGGTCAAACCGGCAACGTCAAAGAAAGAATCCGTCTACAACTATTTCCTCACTCGTTGTCAGATTCAGCAAACAGGTGGTACCGAAGTCTTCCCTCCCGATCAATCCACACATGGCTGCAAATGGCCCAGAAGTTCCTTGCCAAATACTACCCAACCAGTAGAACAAGGCAGTTGTTGGGTAAAAACCTAACGACAAGTATACCGGTCGATTATAGCAAGTTTTTCCTAGAAGTGTCCCTCCAGGTTATCGAATCCAAGGGAGGCAGCGTTTTCGTTTAATTAATATTAAAAAAAAACAAACTAACAAATCGGTTCACTCCAGTGACAAGGGGGTTTTGTTTGTTGAATTACTAAAGTATGAAACAAGAGTGTAAATAAGAGCAAAGGTAATAAATGCAAGACAGTGGGCAAATTAATAGTATTTTTCTTTGATTTAATAAAAGGAAATTCCGGTTTACTAATCCTCCTAATTCTTCGGTTCCTTTTTCGGTGTGTTTACCAAAATTCAGATTAAAATCCTATAACAGAAATATTCCACGTTCGGTCTCCCGCTCGGTGGAATCTAATTAACAGCTAATAAATTTTAACTCTCGTTACAAATTTACTAAATGCTAACAGCTTTAAGAAAAAATCCAGTTTATTGATCAGTTAATATCCTAGAGGAATTACCATCTCTAAATTAACCGGTATTGTTCCTGTTGTCTATTATCTACCGCAGTTCTCACGTATAAGCAGATAAACTGGTAAAATCAAGTAATTGGCCAAATCACAAGATTTATAAAAATAAATAAGGAACAGCACTTTAATCTATTTAAAATGGTAAATCACAAAGATAATGGAACCTTGAATTTGGATTACATAGTAAACCGAAATTTATAAAAACTACTCAGCCATGGAAATGAAAATACTGTAAAAATATGTAAATAACATTAAAGAAGAAGAGAAGAAGAACTCTGATTTAGGATTCTTTGATGGGGTCTCTGTGCACAACCAGTATTTTCTTCTGCTCAATCTCCAGAAAATGGTGAAGTCTCCAGCTGCTTGTGTACTCCAGATTTCCGTGGATGTGTGTGGTGTTTAATGAGATGGATGATATGAATGGAACGTGATATATGAAATGCAAATGGATGGAGTGAGTGTGGAATGCTCTCCAGAATTGTGTGTCTAAAATGAGTGAGATTGAGTTCTATTTATAGAACTCATTTGATGAGTACATAGCAGGAGCAGCTGGTGGTGGACAGTGATGCTGGAATTTGTAAGTGGAATAACGTGGGTGTTTTTGCTGGATTTAGCGAGATGATTAGATTAGTGGAGGGATGATTGGATAGTAGCAGTGGATGGGACAAAAATAAGGCTGGAAAGGGAATACGCTGGATGATGGAGATATGGGGCGATGTAGTTTAATATGAAGAGAATAAAATTCTCTTTTCATTCACGTTCGCGGGCTACAAACTGTCGCTTTCAGCAGTATGGTCCGGGACTTAAGTCCTGTGTGAAGTCCCGGACCATAGCATTGAAATGGGTCGAGAGTTGGCGTCTTATGTGGTCCGGGACTTAGGCCTTGTATAAAGTCCCGGACCATGCCTGAATTTGATTCGAGAATTGCTCTGCTTTGTGGTCCGGGACTTAAGGTTTGTATAAAGTCCCGGACCATGGTGTAGAAACAGGTCGAGAGCAGCTTCTTGTGTGGTCCGGGACTTAAGTTGTGTATAAGGTCCCGACCATACCTGTATTTAGCCGAGAGTGAAGTCATTTGTGGTCCGGACTTAAGTTATGCAACAAGTCCCGGACCATATCTGAATTTAGGTTGAGAGATGAATTTCCTGACTCCATTTAGCTTGTTTGAAAAACTATGGTCTCCAACAATGATATGAACATGTTTCTTTTGAGATTAAATACCTAAAAAAGCACATAAAAGCCATAAAAGAGACAATTGCAGCAAGAGACATAAAACACTTAAGACAGGAATTTAGCAGTAAATAGCAAAGAATTCAGTATTAAAAGATCATGCAGAGATAGGTAAATTCCTGACTTATCAGCAGTTGATAGGAGAAATCAACACATTCTGTCAGGAACCGGGAGAAACGTTGTACGACGCATGGGACAGATTCAAGGATATGTTGATGAAGTGTTCCCACCATGGTCTCGACGATCAATCCCTCTGCCTATCATTCTTCAATGGCCTGGATGATGGAAACTGACTACTCGTAAATTCCTCTGCAGGAGGAAGTTTCATGATGAAATCTCCTCAAGAAGGGATGAACCTTCTCGAAACCATGACGAGCAATACAAGACAGTGGACGAGATCCAAAGGAAGAACGCCACGAGCAGCAGGCCTACTCCACGTTGAGCCTACGGATCATTTATCAGCCCAGATCTCGTCCCTTGCAAAGATGGTGGAAAAGCTAACAACATCTCAAACACAAATCGTAAAAACAATAGCTTCCTCACCTCCAGGTTCGTCTGCAGAAGGATGTGTCATATGCGCCGGTCCTCATGAAACCCATCAATGCGAAGGTAAAAGCAAGTACGAAGATGCACACTTCATAGGAAACCGCCCCGGTAATTCCTACAACAATAACATCAACAACAACTACCCATGGAGAAATCACCCGAATTTCTCATGGAAAAACAATGATCAGAACCAAGGAGGGCAGAACAGCAGTTCCAATACCTATCAGGGAATTAGACCCCAACCAAATGCTAATATGGGTTATAGAGCACAAGGTGCCCCTCCAGGTTTCCACCAACAACAACAACCATCTTCATCCTCTGTTGATCCAAACGCGGAACTCAAAGAGATGATGAAGGGATACATGTCTATGACTCAAAGCCAGCTTTATGCGCAAGAAGCTTTCAACCAAAAAATCGAAGGTAAATTCAATCAAATCGCAGAACAACTTGCTCAAAGACCGCCTGGGACTTTCCCAAGCCAACCAAAGCCAAATCCAAAAGAGCAAGCCAAATGCATCTATGTGAAGGAACACAATGAAGAAAAGATGGAGGTGGCCAAAACAGTTGAGGTTCCAAAACTTCACCCTTCCCTTCAAGAGTGGGTAGTAGCAATCGAAACATCCAAAGGGAATATAGCTGAACTGGAAACCACCGCCACAGTCTATAAAAATCACATTCAGTCCGAGAATACCTACCTTAAGGAGTTGGTGGCCAGCTATGAAAATGAAAAGCTCGATTTAGAAGAAGAAGAAGAAGAGGTTAAGGCGATAACCTTGAGAAGCGGTAGAAAAACCAACGAGATTCACATCCCGCAAAGGTCAGAAGAATCCCAAGAGGATAATGAGGAAAGAGTTGAGGTCCCAGTAGAAAAGACATCTCCCAGCATCCTCACTATTCCATCAGCTCCAAAACCTTCTCCACAAGAACCGCCTCTACCATTTCCCAACCGACTCCAAAAGCAGAAATTGGATAATGAATATGGGAAGTTTCTAGCAATGCTGAAACAACTAAACGTCAACATACCGTTTGTAGACCTCATTGCCAAAATGCCAAACTACGCAAAATTTCTCAAGCACCTTATCTCCAACAAAACAAAATTGGCCGAAGTCGGTACCGTACCACTCAATGTAGCTTGCTCAGCTATTCTGAAACAACCACTACCTTCGAAATGCAATGATCCAGGCAGCTTCACCATTCCAGTCACAATTGGTAGCACCTCATTTCCATACTCCCTATGCGATCTGGGTGCCTCCATAAATTTGATGCCCCTCTCCACTTTCAAAAAGCTGGGAATTGGAGATATGAAAAAGACCAAGATGACCCTTCAACTGGCGGATGGTTCGGTAGCTTACCCAAGCGGAGTGGTGGAGGATGTTATCATTAAAGTGGACACTTATACTTCCCATGCGATTTTGTCATTTTGGACATCGAAGAGAACTCCACTACACCTCTCATCCTTGGACGACCTTTCCTTGCCACAGCCAATGTGCACATTTGGGTGGCCCGGGGGACAATCACCCTTCAAGCTTATAATGAAAAGCTGGAGTTTGCAACAGGAAGGTCTCCAGATAACAAATCCAAGGATCTCAAGTTTGTGAGGGACACTCAATCACCATCATCCCTACTTCTCTTTGTCACCCTTCCTGACGGAATGTCCATTACAGAGATACCACCACCAATCCCTGATGAAAAACGGGATAAGAAAAGAAAACATGCATCCAGGTGGACACTCAAAAATGCCATCGAGTCATGCTTTGGATCTCCTCCTCATAACCACCCCCCAGGTTTGATCTAACCCCCACAACGGTCTAGCCACAGACCTTAAAAAGAAGGGCAGCTTTTTCGGGAGGCAACCTGAATTTCTATCTTTATTTTGCTTTCTATTACAGTCTATTTCCCTATATTTCAATATCTTTGTATTTTGTTTTCAAAAAAAAATGCTCATTTATTTCACTGTTAGCCCCGGTATTGGTTTGGCTACCTTTAGTATCTTATGCAGGTGCCACTTCGTGTCCACACCACTACCAAGCTTCGCTACTCTGAGGTTAAACATCGAGTATGGGGGAAGTTCTCCCACTATCTATCATTTTCCAGTACTTCTCTTTTACTCAGTTTTCACTTTATCTGTTCAATTTCCTTTTAAATAAATATGGTGAGTTTTAATTTCACTTGAGTTCTTCTGGCTTTATAGAATATTCTTTCCAGGAACATACTATGTCATTCTACAGCTGAACTCAAGTGTGGGGGAGCTCTGTCCTAACACTCTGCGAACTCTGGGGAGTACATTCTCTTTGCTTTGCACTTCAAATTTTTACATACTCCCTACTGCTTTGAATTGTGTGAGGTACTCTGGTAGACTGCATGACCTCGTTAATTTAATTCTTCCTACGCAATGAGGACATTGCTCCAATCTAAGTGTGGGGAAGGACTCACTTCTTTGTCGCTCGTCTTAAGTCTCTCTTTACTGACACATTGCTTAAAATGTTTAATCTCTCTACTTATCTTGCGTTTATCCAAATTTAAATTATGGACCCTGCTGATGTGGGATAAATGGTACAAAATTTTTCATTTTGATTACTTTTGAGGAGCATTTTTATGCGGTGTGACCAAATGATCTGAAATGGTTGGATTTTTATCGCTCAGGGGTTCCTTCTGTCTTCTTTCTTAGGGATTGCTAAGGGGTGCTTCTCTGCCAAAATAATAAAAAAATAATAAATAAGGGACTTGCAAGACGCCATTGGTAACCAACAAATGAGAGTTGAGTGTTCTTAAATACAAAGGCTTGATGCCTAAATATTACCTTCTCATCTCTTATGCAAAAGTGAAACAAATGCATAATTCTATTTTTCCTTTTGTTTTCTCCTCAATGCCCATTCTCGAGAGAAGTTGGCCATGGTAAAAGTTCTCAAAGTCACCTTAACTAAGAAGCATTGAAGTACTCTGGATCATACCCCGAAACTCTAATTTTTATTTTTACCCTGAGCACACCTATGCCACTAGTAGGTGATGATTCACACTCCTTAAAAAGTTTAAGATCATGTACTGTTCACCTCCTTATCCTACCCTTCATAATAATATTTGTTAGTATTGAGCATTCCTTACTTGCTTGGGTACATGGTTTTGCTTGAGTACAAGCAAAAAGATAAGTGTGGGGGTGTGATAAGTGTCCAAATGAGCATGTTTTATAGGTGTATTTCATATATTATATTAGCACTTTTCTTGCTCATTTCTCCACTTTGGTTAGTTTTCCTCTAGTTTATGTTTTATTGGTTATCTTACAGATTTATTGGTTAAACATGAGGAAAACCAAGCTAGGAGCAAAGTAGACGAAGAGACGAAGGCATAGGCGCAAACGGATCTTAAAACAGAGCTGAAACGAATATTTTAGAGGAAAATCAATTTTCGTCCGAACCAGTGTGGTCCGGACAGTGGTTCGGATACAACAAAAACCCGTCTGTGGCATGTCCGAGTAAATTTGGCCAGACAAGATCAAAGGCTAAACCCGTCCGTGGTGCGTCCACGGAGAAAAGGGCGGACAAAATCGAACCGTCCGAACCAGGTTGGTCCGGACGATGGTCCGGACGCGCCCAAATTGAAGATTCGTCCGTGGAAATTAGCCAGGACGCAAGCAAGGACATAAATGTGTCCGTGGATATTTGACCGGACAAGAAAGAATGGAGAGCTGTGTTGTCCTTGGAAATAAGGACGGACAAGAAAGAATTGTTTGTGGCATGTCCGTGGAGAAAAGACCGGACAACAAATAGAGGTGCAACTACGCCGACCGTCTTCCCCAATTTTCTTCGGCGCCTGCAAACATATCTATCTACCCCATTAGCAATATCAGGCGTCGGCCTTAAATCCCTCACGCGTGCTCCAGCACTGTCTCCACTCCAGCTCTGTCTCCAACCTTCTCCTCTGCTTCTATATAAACCCAGCTCCTTCAACGATAAATGATAGACGGGAGATTAAAGAAAACAGACGATCGCTCACCACACTCCACCATTCTCTTCCATTCATTTTCTCCCGTAAAACCACAACACTCCATTTTACATTTATTTCACCTCTCCACCACACTCCATACTCACGTACTCAGCAAAAACAAAAGAAATAGAAGAGAGGCAGCAGAAGTGAGAGCGAGTGCAGACCCGTTCTTTCTCCGAAAAAAAATGGCTAATTCTATCTGTGCTATCTTCTTATTTCCGTTAATGTCTGAGTAATTTTATTTGTATCCTAGGATGGGGGTTTGATCCTAATATTACTTAAATCAATATTTATCACCTGTCTCACTTATTAAACTTGTTTTAATTCCTTTCAACAAATATTGTTAAATGCTTACGCGACAAACTACTGCATTTTTATGGTAATATCAAATATGATTTTGAGATAGTCAAAGTACCACAAAGGAATAAACCTTGGTATTTACACTCCGGATTGAGCAGGAAAATACTGAGGCTATTACTAAGAGTTCGTAACTGACACTTATTAACTCTAATAGACAATAAATAATTGAGACATGGTTACAAATTTGTTTAAGTAATTTAGGCAATTCCCCCGATCCTAGGATACCTTTTTCCATCCACATCAATTAATTCACCTTATTTACTGTGTTTATTATTTCTGCACTGATCCTAAACAAATCAAGCTTGTCTCCGGCTAAACCCCTTATTTGCTGTTTTTATTAAATACCGAGACTAGGATAATTGAACAATTTCATGTGGATACGACACTTGTTGTACTACTCCGACTAGGATGCACTTGCCTATTAGTGCTATAAATATATATATATTAAAGATATATATATATATTTAATGTGTAGATTTTACTCAACATGTACCCTAAGTTAGTTGGTGAATACTAGTGTTATTGTCTATAATTTGCGTATAATGCTACTTAGTGAGGTTAACCCCAATCAGTTTGAAGGTTAAAATTAAATATGTAAGAATTGGCTTATCTTTAGTTTAGACAGTCATTATATTAGTTTCATAGACTACTGGAGTAAAGTAGGATTAAAGACATGTTTAGGTGATTTAGGTGATTACCACAATCCTACGGTACTTTTCCATCCAATCCATTACAACATCATTTTAATTTACTTTTTTATTGTTTTTACCGTGTTGAACCAATAGTCAAGTTGACGTCTAGATAAACCCATATTTCCACCTTTTTATTTTAAGTACTAGATACCAAAGCTCTTAGAAAGCAATTTCTCCGTGGATACGACCTTGTTTTAGTGTAGTCATTTGGATGCACTTGCCCTTGTGTTTGCTTAAGTCTATACTGCTATAGTATTTCTTACAATGGTAAGGTTAAGAAATAGAGAAGAAGAATAGCGTAGAAAGAATGAAAAGGACTTTTATTCTAGCAACAACGGGAGCTAGATGGACATATCAATCAATAAAAGAGAGAAGTGACATAACATAAGTTGATTGGCAAAAAAATGCATAGCATAAGTTTAGGTTTAGAAACTGAGGACAAAAACTAAGATCAAAAATAGGATACCACATCAAAGTTATAACTTAGGGTTAGAAAATTATGGAGGAATGCCAAATCTGGGGATTTAAGAACTAACATATTAACACTCAACATTATGTTAAGGTTGGGAAATTTAGTACGGATATCGAACTTGAATAATTATGAACTAGCGCAACATCAAATTCACAACAAATTATCGTTCTTTCAAATTGTTACTAATTCTACTAGTAGAAGAAAAGGATAAAAAAAACATTGATTTAAAGGTTTTGATGGTTTCATCATTCAGTGTAATTATTCCTTGTAAAATGATGTGATGAAAAAACACAAAATTTGAGTATTTTAATTTTTCATTAATGAAGGGTGGGTAATGTAGGAGTTGATTGTTGGTTCAGTTGATATAATCATATGACTACCTCAATTAAACTCCATTAACTTGGGAGTTCTAATTTCTAGTCCTATCAGCTCTTATTTTGCGCTCACTCTAAACTCCAATTGGGAAGAAGGATCGATTCACAACAAACATCTAACTTATAAGATCTTTCACCCCTCATCAACGATGTTGGTGATGTAAGGTAGAAGATATTTGGGTGTATTTGCTTAAGGGGACAAATATAAACTGTGAGCATGGGTAAGGGAACGATCGCAAAAGTGAAGTGGCGTAACATTCCAATATGTCAACACTTGATTAGCATTTTAAACCATTACAATAAGCAACGAAATACAAAATATGTTCGACGTTACAACCACATACATCTCATGGGAATGTTAAGTCTACAAACCCTTCATAAAAACCATTGTTAAAATTTTCAAAATATTTGGGCATGACCTAATCAAACATGGTCCTTAAATCTATTTTATTTTCAATGCAAGGAAGCATGCACACAATAGAAAACCAAATAGGCATGACCAACTTGTGGATTTCGACAGATAAGTACCTACAATTTGAAAAGCATTATAAACCAAATGACATCACATTTCATCATCTAATGTACCCATTGAAATCAAAAGAGAGGTTGGACAACTCTAGTTGTCATACATATCAACCTCAAACATCAAAGAGTTAGGGAGTTAAGTACTCTCATAAGTTGATATGCATAATTCAAAATCCATGGTCAAATCCTCTAAAGCAAATAGGAGTATTCTAACTTAAGATGGAAGTTTGTACAAAATCTTTCAAAACAAAAGTAGCTTAAAATTTCTCATAGACCCACACTCTCAAGATCTTAAATACATGCAACAATATTAGACAGAAAGCACCACACAAAGATGAACCATCAGTATTAAAGTGAGTAAACACTAAGCTACTTTATGGGCAATTCTATCGATCCTAATTTCTAGGAATGACAGATTCATGAACTATATCTTCAACTTTACTTCATGTAACGTATAATGCCACTTTAATATCCTTTAGAAAGGAAATTCTCTTTCATTATACACCTTACCGCCACATCTCATTACAAGCATAAGATAGCCACAAAGGCCAAAAGCTCATCAAGCACAATGTCCTTTCATGTACTACACATAAATCCTTCAAGAGGAACACACCAATCCATATCATTTCAAATCCAATAGATCATATTTCACATATCAAAGACCCATAGTCATCTCACTAAGAGTTCAAGTTCCACAGTTTCAAATTCCAAACTTCATCTCACTCTAGACTGTTAAGTGTACTCACATCGTAGAGTAACTTTAAACTATAGAGTAAACTCGAGTTTACCAACATCCCTAAGGATAATTGGTGTAATTACTTAATTCTATCCAATTAGACTAACCATAGTCCATTTTGTATCTCACTCTAACCATATCAAGGCCATATAAAAATGCACAATTTATCTAGTCACACCATCCTATCTCATAGTTCATTCCATGTCAATTCCATATTCCAAAGATCATAAAAATAAAAAATGATTCAGATTCAGATTCAATTTCATAATATTTGAGTTTCATTACTAGTCCACAACTAAGATCATCAAGATTATAATACATTTTCAACGGATTATCATAACAGGATCATCTAGATCTCTAGTCATACACAATCAAGTTTATTCGAGAAAGATTATTATGACCAGGGCATATATATCCACAACCAAGGTGAGGGCCATTTATTATGTACACATGTTTGTGTTTTCTAGTTAAGGATTGTATAAATAAGCTTTATATATATAGCAGAAAAAAATTTAAAATCAATGTCCTGGTAAGAAAACGTCGAAATAAAGTAACTGTTATTTAAAAAATATATATCTATTCTACAACAGCACCGGGAAAATACAGTTTTTTTTTTAAAAAAAAATATTTTGACGGTTACAGCCACTAAATAGATATGCACTATATTTTCGTTTTTATTTAACATCGATAAGAATTTTGACGCGCCGGATCCTATAAAAGCCGGTTAATTGTCTTTATGTAAAGGCATAGCTAATGATCATTGGATTTTACTTTGAAGGAATCTCAACCATTGATTTTCATCTACAGCCTGCTTCATTGTACCCCTCTGTTCGTGCACGCCTGCTCCTTAAACACATCACAGTCTTTCAACACAAGTTTAGCGCCGATGAAAAAAAAAAGAAATCAAACCTCAACAAAAAGAAATCAATATATATGTTTCATTTTATTTTTTAGAACAAAATAATTTAAGAAATAACTCTAAAGATAAAAAGAAATCCATTATATATTTTAGGTAAAATAGAAAAAGAAATTTCACGATATAAAAGAAAGTGAATCCAGTCAAAACAAATGAACAAAATATTGCAAGTTATCATTTTAAAAAGTATATGTAATCATAATGATAAAAATAGATAACAACTAAATAAGAATTTAAATTAATAAAAAAATAAACTAATGATTATCATTTCACTAATGGATTTAATTATTTTATAAAAAAATAAACTAATAACTATATATGCATATAAAAATAAAGAAAATTTTATTAGTAAAATACTAACTAAATTATAATTTATTGAAAATGTACAACTAAATTAGCAAAGAAATTGTGAAAATTTCCTTTTTTTTTGTTTAGAATGTATTTAGTGTTACCTTATTTATCTTTTTTAGGGTGGTTTTTAAGTTGTGTAGTGTAGGTAATCTTTTTTGAAGTCGTTCCATACTATATAAGGTCGTCACTAATTCGACAGTATTTTAGGGTGGGTTTGTGTTGTAAAGTAATATTTTTGGGCATATGTATGAGTTACAATCTCTTTTTCTTTTATGCCATAAGTTTACATAATACTAGCCATGCTTTTATATCATTAATATGTAAAAACTACTTGATTCATCTTTAACTTTCCAAATAATAGGTTACCATTTACAAGCGACATGTTAACCATTTATGGTTAATAGGTTAACATTTTTTATTGACAGGTTAATATTTTTCAAGTGACAAGTTAACCATTTATTATTGATAGGTTAACCATTTAAGCATGACAGATTAACCATTTAAGCATGACAAATTAACCATTTAAGCATGACAGGTTAACCATTTACCAACGACAGGTTAACCATTTACTAGTGACAAGTTAACAGTTTTTAAGTGACAGGTTAACCATTTACTAGCGACAGGTTAACCATTTACCAGTGATAAGTTAACAGTCTTCAAGCGACACGTTAACAATTTATCACTGACAGGTTAAAAGTTTTCAAGTGACAGGTTAATGATTTTCAGGCCACGGGTTAACGATTTTCAAACCGTTGATTAAGGTAGAAGTGCAATGAGTGTTTTAATCATAACCATTCAAATAAATTAAAGTAGATCTAGTGTCAATACTTAAGCCTTTATATAAAGGCAAATAAATAGCCTTTATCCAATCCACACGATTGAAATCAACAGTTGTAGGGTCCTAACAAAGTTGTAGGGTCCTAACAACCAGTGAAATAAATGTATCAGTAAGTCTGGGCTACAGGTTACTGTAGCGAACTAGCTACATCCAATTCCAAGTCTCGCGGCGTAGTTTTTTTTTTTTTACAACCCCGTCCCCTTTGTTATTTTTTTAATTTTTTCTTTTTTATCATAAAAACTTTAAATTGTTATAACTTTTAATATATAAGTCCAAAATGAAAAAAAAATATATCATTGTTCATCTAAATTCAAGCTCTTCAAAACAAGACCAGTTATGGATATATTTTGACAACTTAAAAAAATTATTTTTACATGTATGAAACACAGAACGTAAAAGAAAACTTGTACAGATTGTCATACAGACCTGTACAAATGTTCACTAAAACATGTACAACTCCACGTAAAAACATGTACATCCTCGCATTAAAAACATATAGATAGTCATATAAACTTGTACGAATAATTAAATATGTACATCCTTAAATTAAAACCTGTACATATAAGGAAGAACACTTGTAAGACGGTCATACAAACATGTACAGATGTTCATTAAAACATATACATTCTCATAATTGAACATGTACATTCTCACATTTGAACATGTACATTGTCACATTAAAACATGTACATTCTCACATTAAAATATGTACATTCTCCCATTAAAGTGTAACGGCTTCCAAATAGATTACCCTAACCCCACACACCCTAAAACCCACCCTAGGAAAGCTAAAAAACGTCGAAGGCATTTTTAGGGTTTGTGGTAGCGGGTTTAGGGTACCCTAAACCCGCTACCACAAACCCTAAAAACCTGTCGAGTTAGTTGCTACAATGTAAAGTATAGAACAGTTTCCAAATAGATTACCCTACCCCCAAAACACCCCAAAACCCACCCTAGGATAGCTAAAAACGTCGAAGACATTTTTAGGGTTTGCAGCAAACCCTAAAAACCTGTCGAGTTAGTTGCTATAATATAAAGTACAAAACAAATTTCAAATAGATAACCCTTCCCCCAAAACACCCCAAAACCCATCCTAGGATAGCTAAAAAACGTCAAGACATTTTTAGGGTTTGCAGTGGCGGGTTTAGGGTGGTACATTTTTAGGGTTTGCAGTGGCGGGTTTAGGGTGGCCATGCAAACATGTACAAATGTTCATTAAAGAACATGTACATTCTCACATTTAAACATGTACATCGTCACATTAAAACATGTACAATTTCATATTAAAATATTTACATGCATCCTCACATTAAAGTATAGAATGACTTATACATGTAAAAATAATTTTTTTCAAAGTTGTCATAACATATCCATGACTGGTCTTATTTTGAAGAGCTTGAATTTATTTAAACAATGATATAATTGTTTTTCATTTTGGACCTATATATTAAAAGTTATAATAATTTAAATGTTTTATAATAAAAAAATAATTGTTTTTTAAAAAAAGTAGGCACTGTGGGTGCAAAGGAAAAAAAAAACACGAGTCTATACGCGGGAAGAGAAGAAAAAAAAACAACGGTAGCGCGCCTGGATGCAGGTGTAGCCAAGAAATTGCGTAAATGTATTTTCAAATAGTGCAAGTCCACTGCCCTGATCGCCTAACGTCTTCCGGGGAATAAGTTTTTTTAAATATATATACATTTAAGTTGAAGAATTCAATATACATACGTAGGCTATTTCATCCAAGAATTAAATTAATCTGAATGGTTTTGTTCAAAAACTCACATTAATTAAATTCTTCTAAGAAGTAGTATTCGTGGTATGTGACTAGACCATAAAGATCGTACTATTCTTGACTTGATTTCTTTCAAAATGCAGATTTTAACTCATAGATCGGTGAAGGTGAAGATCATTCCAAGGGTGTGTGTTTTGACACATAGATATCGTTATGGTAGTGTGGAGCTTATATCAGACAATGCATATTTTGATTCATAATGTGTGGAGCATATATCAAAGTATGCATATAGAAGCGGCAAGTTGCAAATAAAAGGGAGTGACTTATTTTGAAATAAGAAATAGGGAAATTTCACGATATACTCCTGAGGTTTGAGCGAATTTTACGAGATATCCCTAAGGTTTCATTTTCACTACGAGATACCCCTGAGGTTTCATTTTCTTTACAAGATACCCCTGAGGTTTCATTTTCATTACGAGCTACCCCTGAGGTTTCAATTTTATTACGAGATGCCCCTTCGTTCAAATTATGATATATATTATATTTTCTATATCCTATTTTACCCTCGCACCGTAACCCTAGGGGTTTATGGTCAATTTTTTTTTTTAGATTTTAAAAATAATAAAATACACAAAAATAATTAAATATCATATAAATTTTGAAATCAATTTTAAAAAATGAATATAATTAAATAAACGTAAAAAAAGAAATAAATAAAAGGAAATGACGAAATAATAAAAATTAAATTATTTTGAAAAATAAACATAAATTGTTAAAGTGTTACGTAGCGATGACTTAAAATCGTAAAAAAGTTATAACAATAATATGAAGAATATTAAAAGTAACAATTATATAGTACATAGAAAAACTCATAATTTAAAATTGAAAAATAAAGTATAAAAACCATAAAAAATAAGATCATTTTTCTTGTGATTGTTGATATCAAATAATATATTTGTTAATAGATTGTTATAATTTATAAAATTATTTAATAATTTAATATATTTAATGTAATTGGTATAACTTTTTTGATTTTAAGTCACCGCTATAATAGTTTTAAAATTATGTAACAATATAGGTTTTCCAAATAAATTAATTTTTTATTGTTTAGTCATTTTTCTTTTTTTGAAATTTTGTGATTTTAATTCTTTTTGTTTTTTTATAATTTTTATTCATTTTTTATAACTGAACTCAAGATTTATGTGATCTTTAATTATTTTTTGTGTATTTTGTTTATTTTTTAAATTTATAAAAAAATTGGCCATAAAACCCTGAGTTACGGTGCGAGGATAAATTAGGGATATGAAATTTTAATATATCAGAAGTTGAACGGAGGGGCATCCCGTAGTAAAATTGAAACCTCAGGGGCATCTCGTAAAAATAATGAAACCTCAAGGGTATCTCGTAAAGAAAATGAAACCTTAGGGTATTTCGTAGTGAAAATGAAACCTCAGGGGTATCTCGTAAAATTCACTCAAACCTCGGGGGTATATCGTAAAATTTCCCTAAGAAATAAGTTAGGGTTATAAGTCGAGCTTGTTATTTTTGTGTGGACTTTCACCCCAAACAAGGCCGAGAAGTATATAACTAGTTATTGGGGTGAGAATCGAAAGTGCATATTTTGACTGATAAACCCTGTTCTAGTAATGTGTGGAGCTTATATCAAAGAGTGCATATAGAGGCGGCAGGTTGCAAATAGTAGAAGGAGGCTTATTCTGAAATGGGAAATAAGTTAGGGTTATAAGTGGTGCTTGTTATTTTTGTGTGGACTTCCGCCCCAAACAAGGCCAAGAAGGATAGGACTACTTATTGGGTTGAGAATTGAAAGTGCATATTTTGACTAATAAACCCTATTCTAGTAATGTGTGGAGCTCATATCAAAAGTGCATATAGAGGCGTTAGGTTGCAAATAGAAGAGGGTGACTTATTCTGAAATGAGAAATAAGTTAGGATTATAAGTGGAGCTTGTTATTTTTGTGTGGACTTTCGCCCCAAATAAGGCCAAGAAGGATAGGACTACTTATTGGGTTGAGAATTGAAAGTGCATATTTTGACTAATAAACCCTATTCTAGTAATGTGTGGAGCTCATATCAAAAGTGCATATAGAGGCGTTAGGTTGCAAATAGAAGAGGGTGACTTATTCTGAAATGAGAAATAAGTTAGGATTATAAGTGGAGCTTGTTATTTTTGTGTGGACTTTCGCCCCAAATAAGGCCAAGAAGGGTAGGACTACTTATTGGACTGAGAATTGAAAGTGCATATTTTGACTGATAAACCCTATTCTAGTAATGTGTGGAGCTTATATCGAAGAGTGCATTAGGTTGCAAATAGAAGAGAGTGACTTATTCTAAAATGGGAAATAAGTTAGGGTTATAATTAAGTGGTGCTTGTTATTTTTGCGTGGACTTCCGCCCCCAAAAAAGGCCAAGAAGGATAAAACTGGTTATTGGGCTGAGAATTGAAAGTGCATATTTTGACTGATAAACCTGTTTAGTAATGCGTGGAGCTTATATCAAAGAGTGCATATAGAGGCGGCATGTTGCAAATAGTAGAAAGAGGCATATCTTGAAATGAGAAATAAGTTAGGATTATAAGTGAAGCTTGTTATTTTTGTGTGGACTTCCGCCCCAAACAAGGCCAAGAAGATAGGACTAGTTATTGGGCTGACAATTAAAAGTGTATATTTTGACTCATAAACCCCGTTCTAGTACTGTATGGAGCTTATATCAAAGAGTGCATATAGAGACGGAAGGTTGCATATAGTAGAGAGTGACTTATTATGAAATGAGAAATAAGTTAGGGTTATAAGTGGTGCTTGTTATTTTTGTGTGGGCTTTACCCCAAATAAGACCTGGTTATTAGGATGACAATTGAAAGTGCATATTTGGACTCATAACCGTGTTCTAGTAACGTTTGAAGCTTATACATATGAAGAGCGCAAAATACACGGATAAGTGTGTCTAGAGGTGCATACTTCGACTCATATAACCTGTTTTAGTAAGTGTAGATCTCATATCAAGGGCACATGTTTTTAACTGATAGATCCCTTTTATCAGGCGTGAGCTCATATGCCTCGCTGACAACTCTCTTTTAGATAACATATATGAGTTAACTTGTGTTTTGTTTTATAATTCAAGCTATTAACCATTACAAGAGGATAACTAACGACCTTTTCAGTGAGTTAGAGGCTAGTAAGCCCCGCGCGCTAAGACGATGTGGTACTCGTAGGTTCCAATGTTCGAATTTGTTATATTAGGAACTACTACTCAGTACTCAAGTCCTACATATAGAAAACAGCCTTTGAAGGAAGCAAGCAAGCGCGCACTGAACTGCTTAGACTGCAAGTTATAATAACCCACGTTTATTGTGCACGTTGATCACATTTACAACATTTTTGATTCCATACGCACACCATATATCATTTGATTCGATGCTGAAGTCACTGCACACCTCATTCCATGTGATAAAAGTGTTACTAGTACAACTCAGCATCATCACTCACCTGTTTTTTTTTTCACATCTAATTTTTGCTACTATTCATATTGTGCATTGACAACTTAATTACATCAATAAATGACGATTAAACAAAGGAACAACCCCTTATTAAAAACCAAATTGCAATATTCAAGCAATATATATTGTTCATTGCATATCCACAAACATACCAATGATTAGGCTTAGTAGTACATAGCACTCAATTAAAAAAACAAAAAGAAAATTAGTACTTCCTTTTACCCAAGTTTTCCCTAGTCTATACCACCAATTAATTTACTTTCCTCTGCCAAAAATTACTCAATTCGTAAATCTATACAAATGCAACAACTCCACCTAAGTTCTTAATATCCTAAATACCAACTTAGGACTAAGCTTACGTTAGCCAGGCTATCCTTCTGTATAACTATAGTCATGGCATCCTTTTTTTTCTTTTCTTACTGACCACTAAACCATTCACCTGAAATTCAATTAATCCCTCCAATATTCAGCTATTTACAATCCCATACCCTTTCTCCACTCTGTCTCTTCCTTCCATCTGTCGCACAATACCTCATTTGATTTGAATTATCTTCTCCTAACTTCTTGATTAAAAATTGGCAGCTAGCTTAACCAAATCCAAATTCATTCAATTCACCAATTTTTGTCTTCTCACTGCCTTAACCCGTACAAACCAGCCATCTGGTTGGAGCAATCAAATCGCCTCTCAAAAGGGTTATCTTGACCCCCACCACCACCATTACCCAGATATCCTCCTCCACCGAACCATCCATTCTGACCTTGCTCCTGATTATCGTTCTTGATTTGAACCCTTTTATCGCTTAACAACGATAATTTCTGCTGCGGCGGCAAATCACCCACGTGGCAGAGCGGTGGAAGAGACGGCACACACATGTCAGCCTCGTCGTGATCAGTAAGTATTGATGATTGTTGTTGTTGTTGTGGGCTGATACCTGATTCACCAAGCCCAAGTGAACTGAGATCATCTGGGCCTGATGAAGTTAACCCATAAGTGCATTCCAATCTATACTCCCTGATCCAAAGCTGTACAACAGGCCCAACTTGCTGTTATTATGATTATCCTCTGCCTCTTGTTGCAGCGGTTGTTGTTGTTGTTTCTGTGCACCCATCGCCGACACGGGTTGTGGGGGTGGAACATGATGATGATGCATGGTGGCGGTGGTGGGTTGTGATACAACTGACGGCGGCGGGAATTTCATTTGCGGTGGTGGTGATGAAAACTGCTGAGGTTCAATCTTGAGATTAGTAATTATTCGTGGGAAGGAGAAGAATCCATCATCATTGATCTCTGGTATTGATTCCATCACTTCTTCCATGTGTGATGATGAGGATGATTCCGAGTTGGAAATTCCTGAACTATTATTATTATTATTATACTGTTGCAAATTCATCGGTGATGATGCCACCGCTATTCCAGTATCGAAATCGGTTACCCTAGCTCCACCACCGCCTGAAGTTTTCTTGTAGATTCGACATAGAACCCAGTCATCGAGCTGGTAGATAGAATAAAAAAAATTGAATCAAATTACTCAAAAGAGAAAGAAAAAAATGAATTGATTTAGTCAAGATTGTGGAAAATGATAGGTAGATTAAAACAGAATAGATACCTTGGTTGAACTTGAATTAGGTCTACGAGCAACTGATTCAACAAGACGATACTCATGCATGATCCAATTCGTTTTAGTACCTTTCGGTGCTTTACCGACATAGAAAACAAGAGCTTTTTTAATTCCAACTCGTCTTCCTTGAGTAGTAATTACTTTGTCAGTTCCAGTTGCTTTCCAGTAACCTGACCCAGCAACTCTGTTCGGTCGTGATCCATTTGGGTATTTTCGATCCCTTGGGCTGAAGAAATACCACTCTTTCTCCCCAAATATTGCCTTACCTAAAGAAAACAAGAAAAATTATTAATCATCTCCGTCAGTAGTAGTACTATATAGGAAGGAAAAGGAATGCCCTTATTGTTTAATTCGAATTTTATTTTATTGATGTAAAAAAAGAGGGAAATTATTATTATTAGGGCTGAGAATCGACCGGGATCTTACTTGGCAGAACCCATGGATCAAACTTGTAAAGATCAATCTCCCCAATTACTTGAAGTGAGAAATTGTAACCCGCTACTTTCCGGCATAGATATTGAACAAGAAGCTCTTCATCCGTCGGGTAAAATCGGAAACCAGGTGGTAAACGCAGCTGGGAAAGCGTGTCTCCTCCCGGCGGTGGTGCTCCCATGACTTCCATAACAACTGGTATTTGAATACTTGTCGCTTACTCTGTTGGATTAAACTAGAGTGCTATTCTCGAGGTCGATACAGAGAGAGAGAGAGGGGAGAGAAGGAGAGCTTAATCGATCAGGTGTGTAAATAATTCTTTTCGGTTTCAGCAAGATTCGAATTGAAACAGGGGATAGTAGAGGTATATATAGGCGCCGGCGCGGACTGGTCCCCCAGATAGAGAGTGGTGTGGGGGAAGAAGCGAGGAAGAGAGAAAGGAGGGGTGACAATTGGCAGAGAGTAAAGTAAAAGTAAAAGTAAAAAGTAAAACCCTGGGATGGGATGAGAAAAGAGATGGTGGACCCCAATGAAGAAAGATCAGCAGGGTTCGATGAACCGATATCCAACTCTTTACTGATGGAAGAAAGGAGGTGGTGAAACGTGGCTCTCGTTTCTTTTGTTTTTTTCTCTCTTTTGTGAGATAATGACACAGCTGACCCTAGAACCCAACCCAACTGGTGATGTGGTGTCCTAATGACTCTTCTGCCTTTTTCTTCTGAAAATCAATAAGGTATGGGTATATTATATCATATCTGCTCTTACAGTAGGCATTTAATAATTATCTGGATACATGATAGTACTAGTTTCTAGTAGAAATTTTGATTATTTCTTCAATAAAATAAAAAAAAACTCTCAGTACTTTATTCAGGTACATGTTTATTATTAGGAGGGGGATTCCTGTCCTCACAGATGTACATCTACGACTCGATTAATTCTGTGCAATGTCCTGTTTAAATAGTACAGGTATATAGATAAAGTCCATCTGCCTTTCAAGGAGTATTTGTTTAATATTTCATACAATATCTACCCACATTTTCTCTGTATTACCTCTATAACTTACAAAAAATAATACAGTCAAACTCTCAGTTGTGGGGGTTATCTATACAAAAACACTCCGATATAAGTTTCGCTCCCCATCGCCGCCCCCACTTCTCTTATGCCCCCACAGCAAAAACTGCTCACATCCATATGCCATTTTTGTCACAAATTTTTCTCCAAAGGCTTGTTAGATTAGTGGCTGACCAAAAGTAATTCAAGGGGTTAATTTATGAAATATTTTGACTCCTATCAAACTTTAAGTACTGGAAACAGATAATCTACACAGAACTTTTACACAATCTAAATTCTCTATTATTGGTCAAAATAAAGAACTTACAATGCTAAGATTGGAAATCCTGTATTTTCCGTATCCATACGATTGAGTCCTTGGATTTCCCCACTAAGTAGAGTAATTAGTGAAATCAACCAACTTATCTACACTTTCTCTGATCAGCTCTACACAAGTACAACGAGTCTAGGAAGTCCCTAGATTATATCAATCAATGAAGCACTAACGAAAATAAGTAAACAAGTAATTCTCTCTCACTTTCAATTACAATGTGATGCTCTCTCTTCTAAATGTCGAAAACTTCTAGTGTGAAAGCATACTTGACAAATGAAGGCAACTACTCTTTTATATTAACACAAGCTAAGACGTTATGAGAGTTTTGTTTCCACAATTTAAGGCGTCAACATTTAAGCACATAGATTTCAGACTTGAAGCCTCAATCAACTTATGACTGTGAATATTGCGGTCCAAGGATATGGACCAATGTTCGTTACAGCTCGAATATTCATGTCCCATTGTAGCTCTCTTTTGGCTAGTTGGTCTAGTTTTGTGTGTAGGTGTATATAGGGTCAATTATCTTAGTTGTTGAAGACGAATCAAAGAAGCGTCAAGGGCTTGTAGGACCAAACTATGATATTTATTGGTCTCTCTTAAAGTTGCTCATGCAATCTCCCATGAGGAATTGGTTGCTCATAACAGTTGGAATGGATAAGTTTTATTTTGTTTTAGGGAATGTAAGTATTGTGGTTAATACCTGTTTGTGTAAGCACTTGGTATGTTAATGAAGTATTGTTGGTGTTAAAAAGAAGAAGATAAATCTACAATATAGGGTTAGGTAGACTGACTTTGTTGTGACAGAGATGAAAACTTAAGTAACTAACTTTAGGAGTTATAGTGTAGTGGAAGCATTGAACAAAACTCTAGAACAAATTAATAAGATGAAAACTTTTGTTGAATGACTTCAAAGCAATGCAACAAAGCTCTTGTATTTAGGTAAAGTAGACAAACTTTGAAAAATGATTTGTCAACTAACATGTTAGTCTTGTAATTTGTTTGTATCTTTATATATTGTATATATTAATTTTTTATGTCTGTAATGTAACACCCTGGATTTTGCCTTAAAACATAGATTATTAAATTACCAAACCAACGGTGAAAACGGCTTCGAAAACGGACCCCAAACGAGGTCTAAAAGTGCAAAACAAACTTGGTCCAAGCTTGTGTCCGGACATGGGAAGTTCGGACACGAGTCGAGAGTTGAAAAGTCTGAAAACCAAAGGCGTCCGAACTTGTATCCGGACTTCAAAGTTCGGACACAAGTCGAGTTTCAAAGTCCGAGAATTCTTACACGGCGTGTCCGAACATTGGTCCGAGCTTACAAGTTCGGACATAGGTCGAGACTTGCAAGTCGGCCTCGTCCTCGCATGCTGTCCGAACTTCAATGTTCGGACAGAAGTTCGGACACACCAAAACAGAGGAAACACCTTAAACCCTCGGGGCCTGTCCGAGCATGAATGTCCGGACGGACGTTCGGACAGGTCCTGATATGCATCTTCACAAGCGAAAAAAGTACCAAACCATCACCAAAATAATCATAACAACTTAGCAACCAAAGGAGAATCATTACCATGACTTAGTACCTCAAATAACCATAAGAAAACCATCGAAAGATCTCATATACAGAAAGTAATTTCCCCAACAAAACACTTCAACTAAATAGCAGCGGAACAACAAAATCCAAAAGGCGCTACCGCCACACTCTAGCAAAGAGTGCTCAGGCTTTAAACTACAATCCAAATACCAAATCGTTCCCAAAACTTGTAAAACATAGCAATTCCAAAACATAACTCAACTCGAAATTAGACGAAATAATTGTCCAGTTGTCCTAGGCTATGTGATAGCGTGTCCCAATCCCACATTCAGCCATGAGTACCTGCGATCATAAAACAACAATAGAAAACACGAAGGGATCGCGCAAATCAGCAAAACTGAGTAAACATTGCCTCAACTTGTAAAATGCATTTTGAAACTCATTTTACATTTGCAAAACCTTAACTCACACCACAACGACAACCCATTTCACCAACACCAAACCACCATTAGTAAAACATTTCGGGGGAGAACTTTCCAAGAATCAAATCAATGGCTTACACGGACGACCCCCAAATCGAGTCGCAATAATAAGAATCCCACCTCACTCTACGTCCTTAAGTGTGCACACCCCCCAAAAGGTAACTTATGACCCAAAGGAGTAGATCATTAGAGCTTAACTGCAAGTAATGTCTGCAGGCAAAATAATAAGAATATCCACGGGGTACATAGTACCAATAATTACACGGAGCGCCAATAAGGCACCAACAATATACACGGAGCACCAAGAGGTACCAACAATCCTAATAACCAATTCAGAGAAAGTCTCCCAAAACATTTATTCAAACCCTTTCGCAAAACATCTTACCAGAATACACAGGGGAAAAATTATTCCCAAACCTTCACAATCTCAAAACCATAGTAAATCCAACCATCGATAATCGCGAAACACAGAGGTAAAGAATGTTGAGCACAACATTTACCTGGATACGCTCACCGCCACAGAATCACTCAGCAATATCAGCAGTAGCATTCGTCAGGGAATTCGGTGTCTAGAATTGTAAGCAGAAACACAATCAGGAACTACTCAAATACCAAAGAATTAACTATCTAACCTTACCAGTGGATTCCCCTTACCCTTCTACCAGAACCGGCACCAGAGAAGCGGCCTAACAGCGACGGGGAAAACAAGAACGTGAATTTAAGAGGGGTTGGAAGCTTGAAGAAAGAGAGGAGCGTAGAGATGGCGTAATGAAGATGAAGAAGATCGTGGTAAAGATCGTGAAGTTAAATAGGGAATAAATAACATAATAAAGTAGAAATAAATTAATATATACATTTGATTTAAAAGGAGAGAGAATTGAGAAGTAGTTTGTAAAATAATTACCACAATAATATTAGTCTGAAAACTGAGTAATCAAATAACGTTAAAAATCATGGAAGGATCTAGATTCAAGATTAGAGAGATAAATAAATATTATTTGGTTAAGGTAAAAATAGAAGAAAGACTAACTAATCGTTAGTAAAGAATGAGAAGAATTATCTAAATAAATAGATAAAAGAATAAATACATAGTAGCTGAATAAATAAGTTAGGAAGAGGAAAATATTTTAGAAAGAAGTAAAATCAAATTTGTATTCTTAAACATAATAAAGTTGTTTGAAACGAACGTAAATATATATATATATATTGCTTCTCTGGGCCCTTAATAATTCTGTTAATAACATTCCCGACTATATGCTAATTTAATCCTATGCCAAAATTCACGGGTATTTCATGTAATTAGCTACATAAAATTTTATGAGCATGAGTTGAATGTTCTCCATTTTTGGTATCCAATTTTTGTTGAAGAGAAATCATTTAGGGCTTCAGCAACTACTCATATCCTAGGAATGCTTCAAGCTCTTACTCAACATCTTCACAGACTGTTTTGAACATCCATAAGAGGTATTTGGTTGTTAAATTTCTTGTGCTATCAAGATATGACCAGCTTCATGCTCGGTAAGCACTCATTTCTTCTCCAAAGAAACGTACAAAACCAAGTGGTGAGATAAAACATGAAATTTAGAAATTGCAATGCAAGAAGATGTTTAAAGCACTTTTCTTCTCCCGCACCCTCCCCTCACTTGTTTGTAGTTATTTCTAGGTCAAAAGCACACCCACACCCTCACGCAGCTTCTTATCGAATTACACGATTCAACAAATTCTAGAGACTGATTCACGCCTACATTATTTTTATGTTATATCAGACTTAGCACCCATGTTCATTGCTATCAACTTTGAAGTGATAACCTGCAATGACATCAAGAACTCAAGAACACAACACAGGTATCGACAGAGGAAGAGCCAGAGGTAGAGATAGTTGGAGTGTGAGAAACACAATTGGTAGGGACACCATTCAACCTGATATTAAAGAACACGGTGCTGGTGGAAGTGAACCTGATGGTGAAGGCGTTGACAGTCGTATAACTGATGTTGTTGTGTACTTTACAAATAAATTGAAATGAGTTTTATTTGAATGCAATGAACCTCCACCAACTATTCATCCTTCTGATTCTCAACTACTATACGACTTTGAAAAGACACATAATGACGACGCTGGCAAAACGCAAGAAGAAACACCCACGGAAACATGTCAAGCATTGGTGGATGGTTCTTGTTCATCAAAAACACGCTTGGACCCTAAAGGAACGTGGTAAGAGAAATAAAATTATTGGTTTTGGTTTATTAAAATATTTATATTGGCGGTTTCAATTATCCTATACTTATTGATTTTATGTAATAATATATTTCTTATGAATGTGTTTCTAATCTAACTTATTTGTTTTGCAAAACAGTGAATGTTGTTGATGCTACTAGTACAATTTAGATTTTTTCATTATTCAACTAAGCTATATTAACAGTTTATTAACATATTTATATCCATGTTTTCCATTCGATATCACTTATATTGGACTATGTGATGTAGATTTAAGCACTCTATAGTTTCACGAAAAGTGTCAAGTGTAATCAAAATATTATAATGATCCTTGAATTTGTTGGTCTGAGACTCTATAACAAGTAAATGAATGGTTTCGGGCTTGCAAGACAATTTATATAATATCCATATTTATTTAAAGCAACATTGTAATCATTTATTTCAATTTGAATGTTTATTGGAAATAATGTGTTATAGGAAAAATATATATATGTGGGATCCTTGCGATTGAAGAAGAAGCCGGTTTGGGGTATGATGATTGAATGTCCAATAGACTGAAGGACATGCAATATAAGACACATCAGATGAGGGATGACAGTCCTCCAAAATGGATGTCAATGGACATCTTTAGAAGACTGAAACAAAATGTGCTGGATCCAAAATTTAAAGAAAGATCTGAACGATCAAAGAGTAACAAGAAGTTAGATGTCAAGGTGATGTGATCCAAGTTAGGCACTTTATGGGTTCCATTTCTTTCAAGGACTTGGATGAACGTATGGTATGATTCATCTTATGTTTTTTTTTCATGTTTCATATATTGTTAATTGTGAATAATTTCAAATTATACTGTTAGTCGAATAACAATTTAAATTTTATAGGTTAGAGAAAATAATGGGGTTCTCCAAGTGTCGTAACTCTATGCTTGTGGACATAGTAAGAAGACACATGAAGGAGAAATAGTGTATTGCGGTGACAAGGCAAAAGAGACTATGGTAACTATTTGTTAACTGATATTTGCATTCAGATTGTACTCAACTTTTTAAGGAAACATGATTGTCTTTTATGGTTCTTTATAACTTTCCTACATGTATTATAACTTATAGTGCCACCAGAGTTTCATGGTTGAGTATTGTTTTTGTTTATGTAACTTTACTATAGGAAAAGTTTGAAAAACATCAACAGTTGTATAAGGCATAAAGCATCGACAAGAATCCTATCGAGGTCTATTATGAGGTTGTAGAAGGTAAAAAAACAAGGAACGGTGTCAAGGTTAGGAGCAAGTGTTGACTTGTTTTTTACGAAGACATCCAACAAATCCACTTCTTCAACATCTTATTCCCTTTCTGTTGTAGCTATCATGGAAGAGCAACTAACCCAACAAACGAAAGAAACAGAAATAGTAATTGTTGGAGGATCAGACAAGTAAGATGAGTGAGTTGAAAAATAATTTAAGGAGCATAAGGAACAAATGAGTCTAATGAACAAGAAATTTGCAGCATTCTCTCAAATCATGCATCAAAATTGTGATAACGTTTTCACACCTACACAATATCTTGACTTGGTTGACCCTTTGAATGAAGTTGTTGGTGCTTTCATGACCACTTAAGTTCACATGTTGAATCCTCTACTTTAATTCAATCATTCATCAAACTTCAAGTTTCGTATTTTTAGTTACATTTGGTATCATTTTTAAACACTTTGGTATAGTGCTTGACATGTTTATATTATAATTAGTTTGAGTCGCGTGAGTAAGATGTTGTATGGTACTTGTTTATTTAATATGCAACCGTAATTATTTTATATCCAACATTCTTGTTTAGTTATTGTTGGAAAATATTTAATCTTTCTATTTTGATTTGTAAATTATGATTTTCGAAACATAATACCAAATTATAAATAATTGTAAAAAATATGGAAACAAAGGTGGTTAGTAGGGTTGTCAATTTCGGGTTTCTGGTCGGGTTGACTTCAACCCAAACCCGACCTGCTCATGTTTCATCTCAACCCGAAACCAACCCGAACCTGAAATGGGTTATGTTATGTCAACCCGAAACCGACTTGATGACCCAAAATCAACCCGAAATTGATTTGACTCCTGAAATCAACCCGAAATTGACCCGAAATCTGCCTGAAATCGACCCAAAATTAACCCAATATTAAAAATATTGTACTATCAATACAAATTCTACAAAAATCACCAAGACAATATAACATAAACATGTAAAATCATTAAACATAGATGGTAACATGAATGATATATTTAGGGTTATCACATAACTAGAAGAATATATATTTTCTTTTCTTTTTCAAAAATGTTTTCGGGTTGCGTGTTGAAATCGGGTCGGCAACTCAAACCCAAAACCAACTCGAGTTTTTAGCAACCCAACCCGAACCCGACCCAAAAATATTTCCAGGTTGAAAATTGCATCCCAAACCCACGTTTTAGCATATCGGTTTCGGGTCGGATTTTGGGTTCGTGTCAAGATTGATAGTCTACCACAAAAATAGTGGTGGAAAATGATTTCTGACCTGTTGTTGGAAGAATTATTAGATACTAAAATAGTGGTAGTTAATTATTGATAATGACCTACTAGTAGAAAAAAACAATAGAATCATCAAAATTGTAAATGGTAGTAAAAAACTAAAACAGTTACCGTTAGAGATGGTGGTAAAGAGAATACTCGCTCCCGCTTGCATTGGTAGCAAAATACGAGAGTGTCACCACTAAAGTTAGTAATCCAACATAGAAAACCGATACCACGATAGCTGGTTTCAAAAATGTAAAATGCTACCATAGCTTTTGGTGGCAGAAACATGATAGACAACCACTAATACCGGTAGCTAAAACGTAGTACGCTACCGCTTTCGTTGGTAGCTCAATGTGAAAATACTACTGTGTGAGTTGGTGGCAAAACCGGTACCGTGATTGTTGGTGACAACAAAAATATATGCTACTTCACTTTTTGGTAGCAGAAAATGAAGTATGTGCTATTGAATTTCTTGGTTGCAAACTTAGTAAAGCAACCATAGATTAACGGTAGTAAAATTGTTACCGGATGAAAGAGTAGTGACGTTATGGCAATAGAATTGCTACCGAAACAGAAGATGATAACGTAATTTAGTTTTGCCACCAATGATTTACCAACATTTCAATAGCAAATGAAAAAAACGATGGTCTACTAATATTTCTATTGTCATCACCTATTATTTTTTGCCAAGCCCCTGTGGCTTGGTCGGTAGTGGAGTGGTATCCTTGACCAAAGGTCCTGGGTTTAAAACTCACCACTACCGTATTGCGAGAAAAGTTCATTTAGAACCTCAGTATCGCTCTTAAGCTGAACTTTAGCCACTTATCAAAAAAAAATCACCTATTATTTTTTTGAAAATTCATCACCAATTATGTCGATAGCAAAACAACATATTTCTATATTGCTTAACCCCCTTAAGTGTAACATTTGGATCAAAGTGATGATATACAAACTATAAACGAAGAAGGAGATTTCTAATGATGGAAGAGTGTTGCTAATTGCTATGATGTTTCGAGACAGATAAAAACATAAATAGGTCCGAGGATTAATTTTTGTAGTAGCAACTAGCCATTACTTCACACATGGATCCAAAGAGCATAAGTGAATGAGTCATCATAGATTAACGGACACATGTCAATCGACATCCCGAGAAAAACAAATGTGGGTCGGTAAAATTTTTACCTAAAGGGAGCGTAAGACTGATCGGAGACGTGGGCTAATTATTGAAGTAGATGGGGAGCGTTGGCGGTGGAGAAAGTAACGGAGAAGAGGTAGTGTGGAGTGTGAGAAAACGTGGTACACGTGGACACTTATTACGCCGGAAGTTTCTTTTCTTTTCTTTTGTCTTTTAAATTTTCTGACCTTGTGCATGAAGAAAGGTGTACGTGGCAAGCGAGATCCTCAGTTACTACAGTGCGGATAAGGAAGGATTGAGAACGACGTGAGCGAGGGTTTAACTATAGTACTAGTAGTTTTTCTTGTATCTTTTTTAGTGATGGTTACCTTTTGGCACAAATTATTTGATGAGTTCTGTTTTTTTTTTTTGCCTTTTTATCGAGAGGCGGCTGAGGCCCTTAGGCAATAGTCAATACACCTCAGGTAGGAAAACACAAAAACTTAGGGGTAGTATATTGGGATTTATTTTAAGTAATTAGAAAAGGAAATTGGTGTTTTGTTTTGAGATGTTTGTTTGGTTTTGTTTTCATTTTATGAAGGTAGTAAGAATAAGATTATTCTAAATCGATCTCTTCCTTAATTATTTTTCACTAGTATATCTTAATCGGTAATATATGATTAACCAACAACAATTAATTAAGCCAATTCTTAGTTACATGTGGATGTAGCTATCTTGGCTACATCAAGGAGATTTTAGTCAAATTAAAATAAAAAATATCTTTTATAGGGTAATTTTCTAATTAATGAAATATGATGGGATAAAATTGAAAATAGAAACAAGTGACTACAGTAGCGCCGCTGATTTCGTTTTATATTTTTTTTTTCCTTTTTTTTTTTAATCTTTATTAAAACAACAATTTTAGTTATTATAACTTTTAATATATAAGTTCAAAATGAAAAAAAATTATATCATTGCTCATCTAAATTCGAGCTCTTCAAAACAAGACCAGTCATGGATATATTTTGACAACTTTAAAAAAAATTATTTTTATATGTATACCATGATAATTTAATGTGAGAATGTATGTACATGTTTTAATGTGACAATGTACATGTTTTAATGTGACAGTGTACATGTTCTAATGTGAGAATGTACATGTTCTTTAATAAACATCTGTACATGTTTGTATGGTTATCTGTACATGTTTGTATGGCCATCTGTACATGTTTGTATGACCGTCTGTACAAGTGTTCTTCCTTGTATGTACATGTTTTAATCTAAGGATGTACATATTTAATGATTCGTACAGGTTTATATGACTATCTATATGTTTTTAATGCGAGGATGTACATGTTTTTACGTGAGGATGTACATGTTTTAGTGAATATTTGTACAGGTTTGTATGACCATCTGTAAAAAAAAATTCTTTTACGTTCTATGCTCCATACATGTAAAAATATTTTTTAAAAGTTGACAAAATATCCATGACTGGTCTTGTTTTGAAGGACTTGAACAATGATATAATTTTTTTTTAAACTTATATATTAAAGTTACAACATTTAAAGTTTTTATGTTAAAGAAAAAAAAAGAAGTAAAAATTAAAAAAAAAATGAAAACAAAAGAGACGCATCGCTTAAAAGAAAAAAAAAAACCAACGGAACCGCTGAAAAGGAACGGACGCGTGTGCTCCATCCTTCCTACTTTGTATTTGTATGTAGGGATGTAGCCAGATATGGCTACAATCAGCTGTAGCGAAGACACTCTCTTAATTAATGATCAATAAGTTGATTGATAATCGTTGACCGATAGTCAGCGACACATAACCATTATCTGACCACCATCAATTGATTTGTTTTTCTCATCCAAACAAAAGCGCCCTGTGTATATGAGTTTGTTTTTCTTTCATGAAAGAAATTTGTTTTTTCTCATGAGTTGTTTCGTTGTATAATTCTCATTTTTTTTGTTTTTTTTGGGTACTACTACGATAAACGTTTGTCCTGGGATAACATATTTGTCATTTTTCAAGAAGATAAGAAGGAATATGATTATTTAAATGTTTTATAATTGGAATTTCCGTTTCTTTTTTTTACTATTTTTAACTGATTACAATTGATTGGTCACTGGATTGACTAATAACTGATATAAAGATGTTAACTAGTAAGTAACCAACGCTTGTTCACTTTGCGATATAATACTTATCATCTACAAAAGGGAAAGAAGAAAGAATAAGACAATGTGGTAATTAATTAACTAGGATAGAGTATTACATTACTCATATCCATTTATGTCCTGCACGTTGATATCAGTAGCACGTTTGTTAAAGTATAATTCGTGGATATACCATGGCATCCATTTTAGAAGCTAGGTGGATAAATATAGATGGCATATACAAGCTTATCCATAATTTTTTGCCTGATTAAGCTAATGGGGAATTAGTCACGTTTATCATCCATCTATACTGGAAATAACGATTCGTATCCAACTTCAAGTGTGGATAAATTGTAAGATTAGAGGCTAATAATTTCTCTTTTTAGAAGGAGAAGAAATCCGTTTGTAATAAAAACATGTTTATTTTATGATTGAGACTAACAAAAGATTCAGGACAAGTACTCAGTTATTACGAAATTCTGTACATAGTAGTAGAAGAATTAATTAAAAAACTGAATTAAGTGAAGAAGGTATGATTCAAAGCATGAATTATTTGATATTTATTTCATGTCGGTTAACTTAATTTAACTATTATTTAAGTAATTCATAGCCACCTCACCCCACCACCTAACCATTTAAACTGTCAAATCTAGAGATATAAATCTACTATTTTAAAGAGGTGGGTCTGGTCAGCTCGATCGACCTAACTAATTAACCAATCTTATTAATTCAGATACTGATCTTATCCGTGTTATATAGGAGTAGTATTTTATTCATTATACATAGCAAATATTCTAGAAATCTATGGAATGGATTTTATTAATAATCCACGTACTATGAAGTAGTAAATATTAGGCTTCTTGAGTGGAAACAAACACACATCCACTAATCCCATTAATTATTACTCCAAAAAATCACTAGCTATTACCGTTTAATAAATAATTCAATAGTATATATAAACCCTAATGATGAATCACCCACCACGCCGCGTCATATGTATATATATCCCTTTCACTTTTGAACTTATAAACTATCAAATCTGAAAATAAATCCATCACTTCATACATGCATAATATTAATATATACCCAACTAATTAACAATTTCTAGTAAGTGCTAATAAATAAATCCACTCACTCACCAAATTTGAAAACTTCAAATCAAAAGAAAGAATCAGAAGAGAATAGAATCAATTATCATCATCTATATTATATATCGCCACGCATGCAAGGACGTCACCATAAACGACACACAACACACAAAACGGCAAAAAAAAAAAAAACAAACAAACAATAAATGAAAATGAATAAGACGATAATTTGAAGCATGCAATGCATCTGATTCATACAAACAATTAAAGGTAGTATGCAATGAGCATATACTATTCCTAGATAGATTGGTGTTTCTTTTACTCTTCAACTACCTCTAATTAATCTCTTAATCCAAACAACAAAGTCGATCCATCCAAATTAAAGTGACAGTTTCTACAAAATATCTATCCATCCACTCAGTCAAAATAGACATTTTGTCGTATAGTGGATGGTTTTTTTTACCTTTTTAACTCCCACTCCCAAACTCGTGCGGAGGATGGATCTTATCGTAAGTTAGGTCAAAACTCAATACTACTAAAAGATCGATACAGGGTTTCTAAAATCGATCGACAAGTGTGGAATTGCCAGCGAGGCGGATTTGAGGTGGGATTAATTATTTGCATTTTGTTTTATTATGTGTGTGTGCTGTGCGTGGGTGTAGATGATGACGCAGCTTGGCGTTAAGCCAAAAATAGACCGATCACGCCAACCTCCTACTTCTTCTTCTAAGTTAGGGATGACCCAAGTGTAGTCTAATATCTCCAATCTAATTTTTTTTATTATGCATTTCTAACAACAAAAAATCTAATATTTTTTAACATTAATAAATAATATATAAAGCTATGGTAGGGAATATACTTAGCTTATGGCTGGCTAGGTGATTTTCTATTGCGTAGGGTACCAATAATTGTTGGATACGTTATACCTGTGGGTTTTCATAACCGGTTTTAAACCGGCTTTTTCGTTAACCGATTGTCGGTTAGTCAAATTTAATAACCGTAATCGGTTCATTTAGAAGCGGTTAACCGGGACGGTTAACCGTCGGTTTTGGTGCGGTTTTACCGGTTTAACGGTTAACCAAAATGGTGTAGATTTATGTGTTTTTTTTCTTATAATTAGTAAACAATGTGCGATTTTTTCCAGTTTTGGTGCGATATTAAACTGGTTAACCGCCGATTTTGATAAGATTTTATTGATTTTGGTATAATTCTAACCACTAACTATATAATTATACATTTATTTTTGGTAAATCTAATGATTAACCATATAGTTTTATACTTATACTCAAAAAATTAAAAAATAAAAATGCTTAAACGGTTTTTTTCGGTTAACCGGATTCGTCAAAATCAATAATCAGAACCGGGAAACTAAACAGTTTCGGTTAACCGAACCGCAAATGACTTTGGTTAACCGGGTTTTCGGTTTTGGTTTCACCGGTTCCGGTTCGGTTTGGCGGTTCCGGTTTCCATGAACACCCCTACGTATGCCTGTGGATTTGAGTCTGACCTATCACAACTTATTTAAAATATCATTAATCCAACCCAATCTAAAAATTTGATTAAAAAATTATGACCTAGTCCACTATTTAAAATCATTAACCCTAATCCAATCCACCCGATCCATTTTTAAGCAAACAACTCCTCATTTACGTAAACACAAGTCATAAATATCATGTTACTGAGATTAATTGTATACACTTAGTACAATAGTTACTTTGATAGACACTTTCAAAGTACATAAGCTATTTTTTACAGTCCCTGGATATAGCATACATAATACTCCCTCCGTAATTAATATCTGTCGTTTTAAAGGTAGTGATTCTTGTTTCAAAAATTGTATCTGTCATTCTAGCTTTTGACACATCTTTTTCCACCTTTAACCCTACTATTCAACACAAAAGTAATTATTATGCAAGTGGAAAAGTAAAAAGTAGGGGTACATGCGTCATTTTTCTACTTTCCTTAATAAGTATGCAAGTTTCTAGAATGACAGATATTGTTGAACGGAGGGAGTACATATTAATTGATATAATCACATCTCCTGAATATCATTTGATAGACCACTTTCTAAATACAGTAGCTACTTCTAGAACTTATTAATAGACATAAAGTATTATACTTATCGTGCTATAATATCATTTGTCATTTAAAAAAACAAAACTAGATATCATTCACAAAAGATAACATTCTGAAATAGTTATCTTCACATAGCAATCACAGAGACGGTAGAGTCAAACTAAACAAATAAGATGTTAAGTCAAAATTTTTAAAAATAATTTTTGATATGTAGAGATGGTTAGGGTCGTTTGTTTGATTAACATAATGACTGTGTGATATTTTTAAAGGCTAGATAATCTAATTGGACTGATTGGTAAATATTTTCAGCTAAAAAATTAAGGTATAGTTTGATCCAAAAATAAAATATGTACATTAATATATGCTTTTTATTCTTAATAAATCTATTTTGAGTTTCAGGTTGGGAAGTGGATTTGGATCTCTACCAAACCAACATAAAAATTATCTTTTTTTTTAATTCACTCAAAAATTAAATTAAACAATAATCAAGACGCTAATCCATAAAATTATGGGTGAGATTTGGATTGGTTTTGGGTTTGGATAAACTTTGTCAGGTCTACAATACGTTACGTACATCTATGGTGGGTCAATGCACATCACGCATCGCACAAGGGGTATAATAACGTGGACCAATCACGTGAGTTATATACCTGCCAACACATGAACTATTACTTTAATTTTTCTTAATTATTATTTTATTACATATGTTTAATTCGTTTGTGCGTGGGTCAAACATTAGTTTTAACTTATGCGTGCGTTTCCTTTTTTTTTTTTTTTTTCTGTTCAAAGCCAAAAAAAATATGCTGAGATGTAGATGGATGGATGTTTTTGTTGTTAGTGTATAGTCGTGTCGTTTCCTTGTGGGTCATAGTCAATTCTTTGTTATGCATGGGCTTTTGGTTTTCAAACGACGTCCTGTAAAGGTACAAAAAAGTAGGGTGAAAGAAAGCTAGTGGACAAAATTAAGGAGAGGTATATAGGATAGATACGAATAGATAGATGAAGAAATATGGTTAAAAAAAGAAAGAAATGAAAAGAGAGTGAAAATGAAGTCATGCTCATCCGATTAGACTAGAATCTTTCAAATCAGATTAGTAATGAGGGTAGGGATTAGATAGATGTGATACGAATTCCATAATCTTAAATTTAATGAGGAGATTAGATTGTAGATACAGATCACACTAGTTGCGATTCTAATATTTCTTCGGTCTTGAATTCACCGTCCTGTTTATTATTTGGATATGATTAGATTGTTGATACGACTAAAGGTAGATAACTCTAGTTTTGATTCTAACTATACTATATAGAGCTTCACTATCTGAATTAGGGATGTTAAAAAAAACCGTAACTGTATAACTGATACTGAAACTGGGAAAATCGTACTGAAAATCCGGTTAACCGTACCGATTTTCCGGTTTCGGTTAACCGACCAATTAAGTAAGCCGGTTACGGTTACGATTATCAGTTTTAGTGTAACCGGTTAACCGGATTAACCGTTTAACTATTTATAAAATAGAAAAAATAGATTTTTAAAAGTTTTTATATACTTTCCTTTCTTCTTTTTGAATTCTAGCTCTTATATTTTGTGTTAGATAAAATAATTTTTGAATTAGAAGATATGGAAATCGATGAAGTTCATATTTTTTTATCATATAGTTATTTTACAATTAATATTTCGTATCATTACTATAACATTTTCTATAAAACTTGTAGAAATGAAGAAGCTCACAGTGGAGTTGCTTAACCGAACTCGGTTAACCGTCTAAATAAAGCGGTTACGGTTATCAATATTGACTAACCGCCAAATGCGGTTAACCGGTTCCCGGTTAACCGGTTATGAACACCCCTAAATTCTAAATACAAATTATTGGGCGAAGCTTATAACATAAATCCCACAAGTCTACAGAGTTGGAGCACTATTTGTCTTAATACGAACTTTAGGGGTCTTGATCTCAACAATACCCATAAATTGAATGTGTGCTATTTATCCATCTCTGCTACAACAAACAACGACAAATACCTAAGGTTCAAGTGAGTTGATAGCGTGCATCTTTATAACTCCAGCATTTGGTCTACCCTTGATGACATCTCTCCCCTTCTCTCATTCTTCAACTTCCACGCATGAGCCAATTTCAAAATAATGCCTTCAATCCCTCTTTGAGAAACTAAGAGCTATTATTATTATTGAAAAACATGTTTAACCAGATTAAGCATTTGTCAAGTGTTTATTCAAGTAGTTTATAGCTAATATGGCCTTTACGTGTGAGCTGATACATACAATAGAATATGAGTAAATGAAGACAATATTCTAACACCCTTTTAAGATCTACTTGGTTCCCTTGGTAGATCTTGTAACAATGAAAGTCCTACACCTTTTAGGAATGAAGAGTATGTTTTTTTTTCAACAAGAGGGCTTTGTGAGAATATCAGCCAATTGCTGTTTGTTGGAGATATGACGCACACCAATAAGTCTTTCTTGAATTTTCTGCCTTACATAATGGATGTCTATCTCTATATGTTTTGTTTGTTGGTGTTGGACCGGATTCTTGACGATCAACACGGCTGACTTGTTGTCACGGTTAAGGGGAATAGGCTGGACCTCTTATACTCCAAGTTCATGTATCAGTTAACTAAGCCAACACAATTCGCATGTTACTGCTCACTCACTGCGCGGTATTTGACTTCTGTAGATGAAAGGGAGATGACGTTCTATTTCATGGACATCCAAGATATTGGTGATTTTCCCAACAATATGTAGTAACCAAAGTCTGGGTGTCTAGTGTCTTGACAACCTGGCCAGTCGTTATCATAGTAGGCGAGAAGAAAGAGATCAGGATCATTGTTGAGATGAATCCATAGTGTAGAGTTCCTTACAGATAGTGTAGTGTATGTAAAGCTGCTCGTATATGTTTGGTACTAGGTGCCTACAAAAACTGACTTAATAATGGAGTTGTGTAACAAATGTCAGGATTGTATGAGGTAAGTAATTCTGTTTGCCAACTAAACTTCTGTAAAGAGTAGGGTTTGGAAGGATCTCACCATCCATTGTGCTCACTTTGATTGTAGATGGAGAGAGGGGAAATAAAGTTGTCCTTACCGAGTATGTTGTGTTCTGTCAGAATTTCTGTACAGAACTTCCGTTGGGTGATAACTAGACCTGTAGAATAATACATAAATTCCATGCCAAAAAAATGAAGTTGTCCAAGATCTTTAATTTTGAATTCTTAGTCCAGATTCTGGTTTACATTTGTAATTTCTTTCAAATTGTTCCTGGTGATGAGAATGTCATCAACATACACAGCAACAAAGGTCATCTGTTGTAAGTTATTTTTCAAGAATAAAGAAGAGTCCTTATGAGACTTTGTGTATCCTAACGTTTCCAAAAAATATACTAAGTCTTGCAAACCATTGACGAGAGCCTTGTTTTAAGCCATAAAGATATTTCTTCAAGCGGCAAGTATTAACTTTGTCCTCTACTAGTAAACCTTTGGGAATTTTCATGCATATTTCTTCTTGAAGATTACCATGTATGAGTGTGTTATTTACATTAGGTTGGTCTATCACCCACTTTCTTTTAACAGCTATGGCTAAGATTGTTCTTATGGTGGTCATTCAAACCACAAGAGATAATGTTTCCGTATAATCTAGGTCATACTTTTGACTAAACCCCTTTGCAACGAGTCTAGCTTTATGTCTTTCGACAGTACCATCAGCTTTCAGCTTGTTTTGAAAACCCACTTACACCCTATTGCTTTTTTGTGTTTGGGTAATTTTGTTAGTTCATGTATTCCATTTTGTATAAGGGTTGTAAGCTTGGTATTTATGGCTTCAATCTAATGTGTGTGTTGAAAAGCTTCCTCATATGTTTGTGGTTCTTTTATGTTAAGGATTTGGTCAATTGTGTTTTTTTTTTTTATGGATGTAGCTGCTAAAGAGAAAATGAGATTGATGTCAGTGAGAGGTTAAGGGAACAAAGGGTGTTATCGGGTTTGAAGTTTATTCTAGTTATGAATATTTGTGTGAAGGGATCTTGGTCAAGGTGTGTGGAAACAGTATGATAATCTTAGAGATAAGGAGGAGGATGTCTAGATCTGGTGGATCTTCTGAGTGTGTCTGCATGTGAGGAATAAGGGGAGCATGTTTTGTTATTTCTAAAGTATATATTTCTGTTTGAGGAATGTCTTGTGTCTGAGTTTCTGTTGGTGAATGATCTTTAATGATTGTTTTTATGTGAGAATTATCAGGAGGTGTAGTGGGGGTGTGAAGCAGAAGGGGGAGAGATAAATATTCATCCTCAAAAACATAAACATGTTTATGAACATGTGTGGATGGGGTGGGATCAAAATTGTTTTTTAAATAAGGAATGTCTGGGTGGGGTTGTTTGAAAGGAAAATTTTACTTATGAAAATTAAAATCTCTGGATGTTATTCTTTTATAGTCTTCTAATTGCTTCACTTTATACCATTTTTTCTTTCAACTGATCCTAGGTGAACACATGGGATAGATCTTGAAGCAAATTTTCCTTGTTTCTCACCTACAATAAAGGCATAGGCTAAACATCCTAAGGATTTAAGATTGTTGTATCCTACTGGTTTGCTGTAAAGAGCTTCATGAGGAGTCTTACCTTTGAGGGAAGAGAAAGGAAGGAAGGAAGTTTGTTGACAATATCAGAGGCTATTAAGAGACATTCACCCTAAAGTTCTAATTGAATTTTATATTGATGAAATAAAGCACGAGCAGTTCCATTAAATATCCTAGTTTTCTCTCAACTATTCCATTATGTTGAGCGGTATGTGGGAATGACGTTTGATGAATGATTCAGAATGAGTTAAAGTAGTGTTTTCCTTGATTTGAACTACCTAACTCAAAGTCATTATCAGATCGTATGTACTTAACTTTCCTATCGAATTGTCTCTCTACATAAATGATTTAATGAAGGAGAAAGCCTTAGATTTATGTTGTAGAAGTTTTATCCAAAGAGCTATACTCTTGTCGTCGACTATGCTCAGAAAGTATCTTTTGTTGTCATGGCATGTTTGTCTAAAGGGACCACAGATGTCCACATGATGATGAGATCAAAGATTTCATAGCTAGTTGTAACAGATCAAGAGAAGGGAAGTCTATGATTCTTTGCTCTGTTCCAACTATCTAAAAAAATCTTTATCTATGTTAGTCCGTTTTAATAAATGAAGTTTAACTAGTTTATCTAGTGGTGTGTGACCTAATCTTAAGTGTCAGAGATGAACATCAGCTTTAACAGATGAGAGGACTTTTTTCTTATTCATATTCACATTCAGACTATTTACAGGAACAATATCAAGACACACAGAAGGTAATTTGGCATTACAAAGTTTGTTGAGTTTGTACAAGATTTCATCTAATGAAGTAGGCTCAAGAACATATAATCGTTTTTTCTCAAAAGTAAAAATTACATTGATCTTGGTATCATGGTCCAGCAAGGCACATATACTATGATAAGTTATCATCATAACATTTATTTGTTGCAAAAACTTGTGGACAAACAATAAATGAAATTGAAAACTAAGAATGTATGAGATATTTGTAACAAAAGTTGTTTGTAAGTTTCATAATGTCATAACCCTTTATGCAATCAAAATGACCATCCGATATTTTCATAGATGTATTACGGACAGTGAATTCAGCATCATCAATCAGTTAATATTTCGACATATATGATCAGTGGCTCCAGAATCAATCACCCATAATTGTTAAAATCGCTAATTATACTTGCATTTAAGGAATAACAATGATACTTGCGAATTGATTGTAGAAATCAGTTCCTTGTTCCTTTGAAACTTGAAAATTTTGTTCAAGGTATGCATCTAAAGATGACAATTGCCGCTTACTAAGCCTAGGAACTAGTGATTTCTTATCTTTGAAATAGTTGGTGAGGGCGTTTAGCTGCTTTTGATTGAATCCCAGAACAGATGTGTCTTCGTCTCCTGATTTGGGAGTGTCTTCTGGTATAGCAGTGGCAATGGTTTTCTTGTTCTTGTAGCGCCAATAGCTCGAAGAAGATTTCCTTCACCTAGTAACAATCATCGTATGTCCAAGCTTCTTGCAGTGTGTACATTTTGCCTTCTTGATATCGCAACATGGATGATTCTCTCGAATTGCTTAATATTGTCGATTGCCTAAATTAGGGTTTGCGCTAGCGAAAGCGGGACCTCTTTCGTTTTCAGCTTTTTTGGTAATGCGAGAGAGTCGGTGATTCTCTTGGTGAAGCATTAAGTAAACACGATCAAGGGAGGGAAGAGGACTGAGCATGAGAATACTGTTGTGGAGGGATTTGTACGAATCATGAAGGCTTATTAAGAAATCAAATAATTGTTCGTTTTCTCGATGTCTTTGTAATTGTACAGCGGATCCACATGTGCAGGTTGAGATATTCATAAGATAATTCTTCATGTTCTAGATCTTGATCCATCGTGTATAATAGTCTTCGATATTGTCGTTGCCTTGCGCAATGTGATGAGATGGCGAAGAGCATAGAGGCGAGTCCAGGCTGGTTCATCCCATCTTTCACATAGGTTTACCCATGCTTCAGCAGTAGTTCCGTAGTATATTACATTTTCTTTAATTGAATCGATTAGGGCACTGAAGAGCCATGCAAGCACGTGCTTTGTCCCAATCGATCTGCTTGGCAGAATCGTAGTCGCTTCGCTTGATTTCTCCGGTAATAAAGCCGACTTTGCTCTTGGTGGATAGACCGACAACGAACGCCGTTTTCCAAGGTTGCAAAATCCTTATAGTTGAATTTGTGGGATAATTGAGAGCTCGGGTTGTCTGATGGATGAATGTACAAAATTTTGTCTCTTTCTTGCTTGGTCGTGTCGTCGAAGAGTGATCCGGTCGATTGATTTTGTGGTTGTTTGTTGGCGAGTATTCTTCATCTCCGTCGGTTATTGTATTTTTTTTGTAAAAGGGTTATTATATTAAATAGGAAATGTAACTGTACAGAGTGATATATAGTTACCTATATACCGAGCGGCAAAAAAACAAACAAAAACGGCAACCGGAAGAAAGAGACAAAAAATCCTTGGTGCCATGCACAAAAAGGCTTAGAGCCTGCAAAATGGGGTCAAAAGGAGAGGGGTAAGTACAAGAACAGGGGACCTAAGAGCTCAAGACCCTCTCTAACCAATCAAAGTCTCTAATAGCATCTCTCATTTTCGTTTCAATGGCAGCCTTCATAGCACGCTTGATGTCAGCGATGATGTAAGCGGGATCCTTGGATTGATTCGCCATAGCACACTTGCATCCACTAGTACAAAAATGCCTATTTCGGCGGTTGTTTTGGGCCTATTTCGGCGGTTCTACAACCGCCGAAATGGAGACCGCCGAAATAGGTTCTCAGACCTATTTCGGCGGTTGTGCAACCGCCGAAATAGACTCCCTATCTCGGCGGTTGTTAGCTAAAAACCGCCGAGATAGGCCCGTGTTAGAACAAAAAAAACACACCTATTTCGGCGGTTGTTAGCTAACAACCGCCAAAATAGGTCCTTTTTTTTAAAAAAAAAATCGATTTTTCTGTCGTCTTCAACCTCGCAGCAGTTTCAGTGATTTTCGACAGAGGCGCAAACACGAGCGCAAAGCATGTATGTTTTCCCGTAAGTTTGAGTATATTACTGGTTCGCAATAAACTGCTTCAGTTTAAGTATATTACCGGTTCGTCAGTTAGGGTTGTGAAACTACCGTGAGAGTATGAACAGAAGCGGAGAGCATGTATGGTCACCTGCAAAATTACCGTGAGATAAGAGGATGAAGAGAGGAAAGTAGAGCTTGTTTGTTCGCTAGTAAGGGTTGTGACTTTACCGTGAGAGAAGAAGATGAAGAGAGGAGCGCCGAGCATGTTTATTCGCCGGTTTGGGTTCCGAAATCACCATTAAAGAGAAGAAGAGAGGAGAAATTAAAGTGAGAGAAGAGAGGAGCATTTCGCCAGTTAGGGATGCAAAATTAAAGTGAGAGAAGAGAGAGAGAAGAGAGGATGAAGAGATGAGGTCGGCGAGCAAATATATAATTAAATAAAGTCTATTTCGGCGGTTGTTAGTAACGACCGCCGAAATAGACTAAAATTTAAGCGGCATTTCAAAATTTTCGGAAAAAAAATACCGGGAAATGACCCTATTTCGGCGGTTGTTAGTAACGACCGCCGAAATAGACTAAAATTTAAGCGGCATTTCAAAATTTTCGGAAAAAAATACCGGGAAATGACCCTATTTCGGCGGTTGTAAAGACAACCGCCGAAATAGGGCTCCGAGATTTCTAGTGTCTGGAAAAAGACACCTATTTCGGCGGTTCCTAGCTAGGAACCGCCAAAATAGGTGTCTTCGGAGCCCTATTTCAGCGGTTGCCTCTACAACCGCCGAAATAGGGGCGCCGAAATAGGTGTTAGGTGTTTTTTATACTAGTGATCTCTCTATCCAGATATAGTAGACCATGGTGGCCACGGCCGCTCTTCTAACCAGATCTCTTGGGCGCTTCCCTTTGCAGTAACGGATGATCCAAGATGAGAAGCTTCGCAAGCTTGACTTGACCTATTAGTAGGGAGCCCGAGCCAGCAGCAAAGGCTCCACCAGATCCTGTGAGAGAACCTGCATTCAAAGAAAAGATGCCTACTAGTCTCTGGAGCAATCTCACAGAGCCAACAACGGTTAGCAAGACAAATACCCCAAGATTGGAGTTTATCAGAAGTTTTCAATTTGCCTTTAAGGGCGACCCATAAGATAAATTTAGCTTTTGGGGGGGACCAGATCCTCCCGCAAATGTTGTACCAGGTAAAGGGGATGGTGGGATTGAGGGCGTCAATGTAAAACATGCTAACCGGGGAGGGGAAGGGTAGGAGTCCATGAGCGAGGCCGCGTCAGCGATGGAGCCACATTGCGAGATCCACCAATCCCTAGCATGGATGGTGGATTTCCAAGACCAAGGGTCATCCCCTTTGATCTTGGTAGTCTAGATATTACCCCGGACTAAGAAGCGATTGTGGATCCACTAGATCCATAGCCGCTCAGTGAAATACCCCAAATTAATAAAACATGGATTAAATATTTAATCACATTAATTAAGGCCTAAACATGCCTTAAAAGTCAACTGAGAACAACAGTGGTCAACATAAAACAAGATGTTGCACCCTTTGACTGTTAAGGGTAAATAAATACCCAAATAAACTTCTTAGGACCTAAAAATTTGTCCTAAGCATATTAACATACTAATAAACATATTATAACCGTTGGACAACACTCCAACACAAAGAAAAAGCATTTACACGCTTCAAGGTCAAAAAGGGCAAAAAGGTGCTCTAGGAAAACCTTAAAAATCAAATGACCTCTAAATGATATAAAATTGAATTACATGATCAAATATCATGTAAGGAACACAACAAAACCGTTGTCAAAGAAAACCAAGCCCAGAAACACCTGGCGACACAAAATGTGCACTAAAACTCCTTAAAGCACGTTTTTGTGTAATCGCCTTTTAAATTGGTTTTAAATGAGCTAAAAGGTTATAAATACCTTTAAATATAATAAAATATCATATTATATGATATTAGGAATTTAAATCCAGAAATTTACGAATTTTTACAAATTTAATATTAAAATATTAATAAAACCCTAAAGTGGGGCCCGCATGAGTCAAATTGACCAAGTATGGTCAATGGTCAAGTAATGACCCATTTGACCTAAAGGAAATCGGCTGGAAAGGAGGTGGGAAGGCAGCATAAGTCCTTGATTGACAATAATCCTACCTAATACATTACTTTTTGAAAAAATAACTTACCTTTTCCATTATTTCCTACCTTCCCACCTTCTCCTTCCTTCCTTGTCCGATTTTCTTCTGCCCAGCCGAGTCCTCCCTTCCTAAGAAGCTCTCAAGTCTTTTCTTGAGCATGGAAGGCAAACCTAGCTCCTAAGCTCTTAATGTAAGTGTTATAATGTCATTTTTAGTTCTTTTTCTTCATCTCTTCACTACCAACACCTAGATTTCGTGGCTCATCAATTCCTATGGCTTATTCTCAGTGTTCTAAGGTTAGAACAAGAGCTAAAGTCGGTTGAGACCAGTAGAGGGACCAAGGTTGTCCAAATCTACATTTTAAGGTAAAAATGTGCTTTAAGCTCATAACTTTTGATTCCCTTCAATTTCGGCTGTGAAACTTTGGTCATAGCCTCATCTTCTTCTCCTTTTCATGTGGAATCTGTTGGTTAGCCATTTGGAGCAAGGATGGCCGAGATCCAAAGGAAATACCCTCTTTTAGGCATTTTTCCAAGGTAAAACCTAACAACAAGGTAGCATTTCGAGATCTAACTATTTCCTATGTCAATATGGTGGATCTAACACCTTGTGGTGTGTTTGGTTCAGGTCGAAACCACTTAGAACTTCCCTTGCATTTTTAAGGTGATTTTTGCCTTAAATCTTACATTAAATTACTCCTTATGGTTAGATCTTTCTTGGAGACTAACTAGGCCTTGTTTGCTGTTTGAAACATGCAAGAGAAGCTTTGGAAATTTTATCTAAGGCTGGCCGAATTCAAACAAGGAATTATTCAAGCTAAATCAAGGTATAAATCACTTAAACATTAACTTTGCTAAGTTAAAATGTTCTAAGCTATTTCTATATTAATTGCCGTGAGAGAACATGGTAATAAGGTCATTTTTGACCTTAAAATGTTTAAAGAAATGGCTTAGTAAATTTATCTAAGTGATTAAGTAACATAAATGTCAAATTTAAGACATTATGTGGAAGTTTGGTAATTAAATGGAAAGTGTGTGGTGAGGCCGAGAATTATAAGTGTTTTGGGACATTTATGTGTAATTATTTTGCAAGCCAATGTTTGTAATAAGGCCATGTATTTTAGGCCATTTTATTTATGCATTTACAAGCTTTTAATTAAGTTTAAGTAGTATATAAATGCATTACCGAAAATAAATGGGGTATTAGGTGTAATTAAATTAAATTTGGGGGCTTTAGAATAATAAGGCCGCCGAAATTAGAGGTAAAAAGGAGTTAAAATAAAGTTTATAAGATTTTATAAAGTTTTGGGGTTAAATGGTGAATCTTAGAAAGTTTGGGTACTAAACCGTAATTATAAGGAATGGTGGTCAAGGAAATATTAAGGTGGTCAACATTGACCATATGCTAGGTTTTGACCAAAATGAATAAGTTAGATAACTTATTTAAGGTTTTATATAAGATAAGTATTTTATGGTAATATTTTTATAACATATGTGGTAAATATATTATTACCAAAAATAAAGGGTGTACAATGGTATTTTAAACACCCATGGGCTGTTAGGAATTTTTAGGAATTTATCGAGTTGTTTTTGGAATTAAAATAAACTATATATGTATAATATATAGTTATTATGTCATTATGACACTTTGGAGAAAAACAGATGGTGGAATGGTAAATACCAAGAGTATATGGGTTAATAAGGATATTTAAACCTTTGGTAAAATTGGAGATTTTTAGAATATATAAGAGTATCTATTGAGATATGTGTATAAGATATGATTTTAATGATATGGTAAAACTATATGTTATAAATAGGGCCAAATGGCAACTATAGAATAGCACAAGGGCTGTTCGAAATTTACAAAAAATAACCATAGGTTATACTCTTTTATAAGTTAGAAATGTTATATTGAATGGTATATATAAATGGTGTAAAAGAAAGGGGTGATTTGGTAAATAAAGGAAATTATGGTTTAAGGAAAAGTATAAGGTTTAATATATGCCTATGAGGCAATATACAATAGTTTTGTATAAAAACTATAGGTTATGAGTTAAAGGGAATAAAATATCATATCAAATGGTATTAGTATTTTGGTATAACATTACATAATGTTATGTGGTCAAAAAGGGAATTTAAATAAATTCAAGGGATATACCGAATTAATAAGAGTTGAAAGATGAATTTTAGACTAAGGTCTATAATGTTATAAATGTTATGACAATGATATGGTTTAGATGGAATTAATATAAGGAAGGGTACTCACATAAAATAATGTGACAAACTATAAATAAATGAGATTTATAAACTAAGGTGTTTATGGAATAAACCTTAGGAGTGTAATTATACAACATAAGATGTTACATGATATTAGGATAATAATCTTAATATAAGTTGTATAATATAATACAACTAATGGGAATAATCATCCAATAAAAGATGATAAAATGTAACATAAAATACAAGAGTTTATGAAACTCATGAGAATTACCTACGTGGTAAAAATATATACATACACAAGAATAATGTATATAAGGTGGATAAATATATTTGGTTGAAACCTTATGATTTAATGGTGGTGGTTATTTGGAAAAAAATATAGTTACAAACTATAGGCTATGAATTTTGCTAAGATAATGGGTAATGAAATACAAAGAATTATAATGGATGATGGAAAAAAATATATAATATAAGAATGCATGCATACATGCAACTATAGGTTACGTACCTAAACTAGATGTGGATAAGATTAAAAGAAATATAAGGAGTTAAACTTAACAGTTGAAATAGTTTTGACGTACGCGTTTTAAGTAACAAAGCCGACTGTTTTAGAAAAACCTGTAACAAACAACTGTAGTAGAAAACAGGGGTGAACTGTCGGGGTTACGTATAATTCGGAAATACCGGATGTAGTTAGTCATGGAGACTGACTTATAGTTTTTATTACCGTTTAGAGTATACTTCTGACAAGGACGCTTGACGAGCTAACGGACTACACGGAGCGTAGGATCTTGCTGATGCATACTCCACCGTAATACAGTCATGGGGTGAACGGTATGTAAAGGGGTTTGATCCGAGTTGTCCTAAGGTTGCTCCTTGGGCTCGGATTTGGTTGATATAACTTGTATGTTGTTATGTGTCTCTGATTGTCTCTGAGGGCTTCCTCAGTTCAGACTTCTGTGTGTGATTGTGTATTGATTGTCTGAATGTTAATTAATATGCATGATTGTATAGTTATAGCTGCTTATTATTTACTGTTGTTGAGTTAACAGTATCGGTTCGTATATATGAACCAATGTATATAAAACGAACTAGCGGCTATGGTGCTATCTTATATGAGATATAAGGAACGTAAGTAAAACGTTGTAGCACTATGATAATAACATATACATATTATCTGAGACTTTTGTATGGAGCATTGGCCTTTTCTATACGCCGCTCTCGTATCTAACACTGGATCCCGAGTTTACAGACTCCGGATTGGACTAATGACCTTAGTCTGCTGTGTTAGAAAATTTGGTAATGCGATGCGATGGTATAATTAATTAATTAAAGGAATGGAAGTAAAGCCAAGAGGATTGCGGCTTTTGGTGCGCGCTGTGATCACAAAAACGATACCAGGATGTCCGCGTACGGGTCCGTAAGTATCAAGAAAATTTCCCGTGAGCTAGAATGGCTCGTTGGTCGGAGACTCTACCGTTGGACTGGCTACTGCCGTGGGTGACCCGCCATAATATATGGGAACTAGAGACATGTCGTTTTAACGAGACATTGTCACTAGGTGTAACTGAACAACTAAAACAATTGAGACTTATACAGTGGCGAACAATACTATGGACGAGACTTAATACTTGTTTATTATTCTCGTTGTTTCGCTTTGTTGTTCATTGGTTATACTTGGGGTTATTTTATTGTGTTTTGATGGTTGGATGGAGCCTACAAGGCCAAGGTAAATTAAATATGAACACTGTACGCTACGGCGAATGTACACTGTACATTATATTGTTATTGTTCAATACGTTCGATATATAATTGTGGATTGTGTTATTAAATGATTGTGGATTGGATGGATGGTTGAATATCTATGAATATTTGGATGGATGAATATGTATACTATACATGTTTATTTCAGTATTGTTTATAACCGTTAAATGGTAAAGCATGAAACCAACCTAATAATAAGATGGTTAAAATGACAAGTGACCATTAGGGTCCAGGCCCGGCATACTCAGCGTCTATCGCTGATACTACACCATCACAGGTTGTTGATCATGTCGGAGCTGAAGAGCAGGAACAGGGTAATTGGAGTGTTACTTTTGTCACCACACTTGGAGATGTTGTATAGCAATGAAGATGGTGAATTGTATTATGGTAAGGTTGTGTATTCAGGATTGGGTAGACGCTCACTTGTCGATGTTTATGGTTTATGGACTTAGTGTGATGTATAGGAGTTTCTCGTTATCACTGCGGTTAGCAGTTGTTTATTTTGGAAGTTGGATGTAGTTTGGCTACGTTGCTCGCATGGGCGAGTAATGGCCGGTGACACCCGAGTGAGTTTTGTAATTGTTGTTTATTTTCCGCTGCGAGACGTTTTATTTATTGTTACATGAGAGATTATACCGTGAATATTGAGAGGGGTGTTACACTCAGGGTCACTAGTAATGGAGGCGATGGTTTTGAGTAAGAAGCACAAATTCCAAGTATGAATGTTTTTCAGACCGAGACCCCTATTGCGTTTACTCATGAAGATGGCGCTCCAAGCGACCGCCGGGGTGGGGTTTGAGTTAGAATCCCTAGACCAGAGGAAAGCACGAAGCCTCTTAATGATATTGAGATGATATTTTTGGGGAGGATGATACAAGAAGCCCAGAAGCCAACAATGCCATAAAGAGTACTTTGGATAAGGGAGAGCCGACCAGCAAACGAGAGAGATTTCTCATGCCACGAGGAGATGGCTTTATTGATGCTGTCTAGCAGGGGGTTGAAGTCGGCGGTTCTAGGTTTTCTGGCGGTGATAGGGATGCCTAGGTAGCGGAAGGGAAAGGAGCCTAAGTTAAAACCAGGGGACGAACAATCAGCTCAACATTGGCCTGAGTCACCCCCCCCCCCAAGGAAGATGTCTGATTTTGAATGATTTAACCTCAGACCAGAGGCATCTGAGAAAAGATTAATCTTGCTGAGCATTTGCGTAATAGATGTTTGGTCTCCTCTATAGAAGAGCAGCGCATCATCTGCGAAGAACAGGTGGGTGAGGCGCAGGGATCTACAAGAGGGTGGAAATGAAAGCAAGGGGAGAGGTGGAGTTGGTCAAGCAGCCGTGAGAGCATGTCCATAGCCACCACAAATAGGTTCGGGGAGAGTGGATCCCCTTGTCTTAGTCCCCGCTGCCCTGGGAAGAAGCCAGAGGGGGAGCCATTAATATTTATGGAGTAAGAGGCGGAGGTTACACACTGCATGATCCAGCCAATGAAGGTCGGGGGAAAATTCATGAAGCGAAGGGAGTCATGGGAAAGGTCCAGTCCACCGAGTCAAAAGCTTTGCTAATGTCCATTTTCATCATGCACCGGGGAGATACATGGGCCCTTTGATAGTGTTTCATGAGGGAGGAACAAAGCTGGATATTGTCTAAGATTAGGCTCCGTTTGATAAAGGTGCCTTGACAAGGGTTAATAAGAGAGGGCAATGTGTCCTTAAGCCTGTCTGCCAGGATCTTGCTAATGATCTTGTAGAGGGTATTGCAGCATAAGATGGGTCTGTAGTCACCCGGAAGGAGGCAGCCTCGGATTTGGGGATAAGGGTAATAAGAGTGGAATTGACCTCTCTAAGGAGCCAACCACTATGAAAGAAGCCTTGAATAGCCCGACAGACGTCCTCCCCAATCTCATCCCAGGTAGCTTTAAAGAATTTGGACGTATAGCCGTCGGCCCGGGGCCTTGTCATCCCCGATGGACAGGAGGGCATCTTTGATATCTTTGTTGTCCATAGGCCGCGTCAAGTGAGCCCATCTGTCCTGGCCCAGGGTTCTAGAGTTGTCCAGATTGAGGTCTTGCAGAGTTTTATTGAGGGAGTGTAGTGCCCAATTTGTTCTTGAAGTGCTGCACCAGAATTTCTCTAATGTGGTCAGGGTCATTCTCCACCTCCCCAAGGTCATTGGCGATAGAGGAGATGCAGTTTTTGTTCTTTCTAGCCTTGGGGCTCTATGATAGAAGCGGAATTAGAGTCAGCAAATTTGAGCCAACGAGTTTTGGAAAGTTGCCTCAGGAAGAGGTTTCCTGGTGGCTCCTTTTCAGCAGGGAGTGCCTAAGAGTTTTCTCCTTGGTGATAAGATACGGATTCCAGGGACACGGTCAATCGCGCACTGCAACGACAGTTAGCTCACTCCGAATATTATGGGCTTTAGCACCGAGAGAGCTGAACTCAGATTTATGGAGCGCAGAGAGCCCTTTTTTAAGTGACACAACCGGTTAACAAGGGTGTAGAGGCGGCTACCTCAACAGGGAGATTCCACGCTTCCCGGACTAGGGGGAGAAAGGAGGGGGTCCTTAGTCCAGATGTTTAGGAATTGGAATAAGCTTCTTTTATGGGGGGAGGCTGGGGGAATTGTGATGATCATGGGGCTATGGTCCGAAATAAGCGGGGGCAGGAAGGAGGCAAAGCTAGTGGGGAGCGCCAGAATCCAGTCCTCGTTTACAAGGACCCGATCAATTTTCCCCATAACCCTACTATGGTCAAATTGATTATTCGACCAAGTGTAGAATTGACCATAGTAGCGGAGGTCCTGTAGATCATTATTAGCAACACAGGTAGCAAACTCTCGAAGGTCTCTTTGAGAGGTCAGGTGAGGGAGACCTGACACTAAGTCTATCGTGGGAGTAGAGGATACTGTTAAAGTCCCCAGCTACCACCTAAGGGCCTGTAGTCCTATTGCCCAGAGAGTTGATTTCATCCCAAAGGTGGGTTCTCAGAGATGGGTCGTTACTGCCATAGACCACAGAGAGGGTGAGCGAGGTAGCGCCAAGGATGGCTTTACAGGAAATCATTTGGGATGATTGATGAAGTTGAGAGAGGGAGATGAGGGAGGGATTAAAGAGGATCCAAATGCGTCCATTGGGGTGGGCCGCATAGTTATGAATGAGTGACCAAGAGGGGAAGAAGCGACGCAAGATAGGGAGATGATTCGGGGCCAAGACATGGGTTTCAAGGAGGCAAAAGACACAAGGCTTGTGAAGCTGGACAAAATTTTGAATCTCATGGATTTTGGAGCGGTCATTGCACCCCCTTACATTCCAGATTGCAATATTCATTAAGAGTGAGGCAGGAAGTGAAGGCGGGGGGGCGGGGGCAATATGAGCAGCGCCATGGGCAAAAGCCGAGAAAGAATTCACGAGCTGGAGGGAGAAATCCTCTACCATGGGCAGACTGGCTTTAGAATTACCAGAGGCCTTCCGGGGGACAACGCTCCACTGGTCCGCAGGGGGGGAAGCACCATCTGAAGCGAGGGAGACATGAGCTCAGCGTCAACAGGGGACTGGCTAAGGGAGGTAGCAGGATCAGGGGCGGGCGTGGAGGAGATAGAAGAAGGATCGGGAATGAGGGAGGAGAAGACACAACAACAGAGATGGGATTGGCGCAAAGAGGGGAGGGGGTAGGAGCAGGCGGGATGGGGGCAGGCGCAAGGGCGGGGGCAGGGAGGATAGGAGGAGCGGAGGAGGAAGGCGCAGAGCCGGGGGCAGGGGTAGGGAGGATAGGCGGGGCCGAAGAGGAAGGAGGGGGTCCATGAGATTTGGGAGCAGCGCGAGGCTTCGCACCTGAGGGAGTAGCTTTCAGACAGCTCAAGGAGGAGTGGCCTAGCAGGCCACAAGAAGCACAGGAGACAGGCTCCCATTCATAGACCACTGGTTGGAAAAGGGTACCGGAGGGGGAGCGAATTTCAATCTCTCTCAGGATTTCCTTGCTGAAATCGACCTCAACAAGCACTCTAGCGAAGGAAATTCTAGATTTGATAGCGGTAGTTTAGCTGAGGAAGGTCGAAGAAGAAAAGATAGAAGGTGATGTGTGGTATTGTTTCTTGATTTGCCAGTAATGTGATAGTAGTATGTTTATTAAGCTCTAATTTCTGTATACATCTGACACCATAAGAAACTAAGAGCTTATTATTATTATTATTATTATTATATTATTATTATTATTATTATTATTATTATTATATTGTTATTATTATTTATTATTATTATTATTGAAAAACATGCTTAACCAAATAAGTTTGATATCTATTGGTCTATCCCAAGTTAAATTCATTTAGCTGGACTTTATTCTTTGTATTTGTTGTTTCATTAATAAAGGCCTTGTACCATCACACCTTAGTTATATGTAAAAACTACCATTAACTAGCTAGACATGAAGTACTAATTAATATCAATAATCAATTGCGTATAGTAGGTTGCCTATCTACCATCCCATAATATATTATAAACCAAATACTACTGACAACGATAATGCTTAGATTTTTACGAGGTCAGAGTAATGAAAAGGCAAAATTCACGTAAGGAGAGTTGTGGCAGCTATACTATACTATATATGTCGAATAAATTCAAACTCGTTACTCATTTTGGCACTTCATGATGAGTAAAGAATGCCAAAAGTAAAATAAAGGGTGACGATGACAACAAGATTATGGGAATCAACACGAAGAAGAAATTTCGATATCATGACCAAGTTGATCTATTAATCGACAAATATAAGAGCCACGGAATGGATTTCTAGCTAGCAGTAGCACCCATACTAATTTTGAATAACCGAAGTCGAGTTACAAATTTGACAAGTGACGTTATTCGACCTCCAAAATCGTAATCTTGAGAGAGGTCGTTATTAACGAATAGGACAAATCGAATCGAATCGAAGGATTAGCACAACGAGACACCGAAGAGTTCGACGTTAGTAAGCTAGAAGTTATCTTTCGTCAAAAATGGTATATTCCAAACAACTTAAGTTGGCTGCTTAATATACCTATGCCATGTGGCTACCTAGTTATAAAGTCAATCCAAAATACCTAAGTATGGTAGAAAACGGTATAAGAGCCAAATGTGGTTTGAATCGACTAAGTCGTGTAACATGCTTATCATCATAATATAGTGACCCGATGATATTTATCTGACTAAAAAATATAATTAACTTGGCTTAATGCTCATTGTCAGAGCCACATATTTATCGTAATGTCGTCACTCGCCAAATGTTTTTGAATCTACTAATTGTCCAGGACGATCCAATCCAAACTAACACAGTTTGTCCTCACCTATTCGCTGCAAAAATTATAAAAGGTAGCTCATCAACTAATTACTATTAAATATTTATTGAGATATAATGTGTACATGATACAAAATAATAGAATTATAATTTTTAAAATTATAACTATTTATATCATTATATTTGATAATGAGAAAAACAATTTAAGGGTATATTCCAAGTTACTGATGGTGACTAATTAACTAAATATTTAATAAATAAATAATATAGACAAATACTCAAATATAATCTTTATATGTTATCTTTATTTATATTTCTACTACATATATATTACTTTAATAATTTGTATATATACTTCAAATAAAAAACATAAAATAACCGCTTAAAAATGCATATATATTTAGTATAAAATATTTACAATTCTTCTTTAGTTTGAATTGTATATGAATATTTAATATTAAAAATATAGTTTCAAAAAAAAAAAATACATATTATAATATTTAAAATAATATTGGTAATTTTAAGTTTAACTATCGTAACTATATAATTTTTTCCCACCGGGTTTTTGCCTAGGAAGGTTTTAATGAGGCCCGTCTTTGCCACTCTCTTTATCAATATAATGGCTTTAAGCCTTAATTATCAAAAAAAAACTTAACTAATTTTATTTTTAAATTTTAGTACTCTAAATATACTAATATAATAAATAAAGATATATTAGTAGTTATTATTCTTAAAGTAAAATTTACTATATATTGTAAAAATATTATTTTGTAGAGAATAATACAATATTTGTACTAAAATATTTAACAATTGATATACTTGATAATATTTGAATTATAATATATACAATTTTGATATACTTATTTATTAACTTGTTTTTATTATAATTAGAGTATTTTTTATTGTTTTAAGATATTAATTACGGTTGTCTTTAATTAAATATTTTATTTAACTTTGTAGTATATTATTTGATCAATGAATCAAACTTACTCTCTAGTGTAAATGTTTGCTAAACTTATTTGTTAATTAAACAAATAACCGACATATTTTTTTTGAATTGTGATAAAATAAAAGAAACATCGTATTCCAAGAATATAATTTTATGAATTATATTCTTTTTTAGGCAATGAATTATATTCTAATAACCAAACATACACACACTAAAAGCATTCGTGAATTAGATAATAAATTAAATATATTATCAGGTAGGTTTTGTAAATTGGACATATCGGTTGAGACAAAACTATGACTATTTAGCTTGAATTTAATTTCGGTTCAATCTGGTTACCGACTTTAATTGACCGTTTGATCAAGTCCGCATACACATTTATTTATAATCACTGAAAATGTTTTTTGCATTTAAACCTATCTCAATACTGATGCATGTTAGATCCATAACTAGTGAAATTAATTAGATCTAGCTATATAGGATACCAAAAAGGTTAGTCCATTTTTTCCGAAACAATCAACATTCCATTAACATAAGAATTGTGCAACATTACATAATTAGGGATTTGACCAACCGCCATATATTGTAGTTAGTTGGCATAAGAAGATAAGAGAAACCCATCATCCAATGTGAACATCACCAACAAAAATAACCAAAGCAAAGCTAAATAACCTACATAGTGAAGATACCCCCTTAGGGTAGAGTACCTTTAAGTCAAAAACCTAGATTAACTAATACATAACAAAGAAAACAAATGATTGGCAACGCAACCCATAATATTCATCCATCACCTGCACATCAATGTATTCTTCAAAGAAAGACATAGCTATGAAGAGCAAAAACAAGAAAATGGTCACATAGGAGTCATGCCAATCCCGATAACCAATAGCATAATGCATCATTTTTACAAGCATTCCCCAGATGCTTCAGGGACTACCTGCACATCATGGTGATATTAGTCGGGCCAGGTAGGTTCCGCTTGATGAACCAGATCAACCACTAACCAAACTTCCTTCCTAGACTGGATTTTTTTGCCCTTCTTAACATGAGGACCAGACCTGTAGAGCATCCACACTTCCTTGAGCATAAGCGTGCATATGAACAACAACCTTGGTGAATTAGAGAGTATGACTAAAATCAGAACAATTACTAGCAAAAGCAGCAAACTTGCTGAAGCGGTGGATCCATGTTGAAAGGAGATTCTTCCGGTCAAAACCCATTACGTAGGATGGGAGGTCTGGTTTATCGCAATCTTACCCCCTTCTTGCTATCTCCTTTAAGGAGCAATGCACTATTGAAACTTGGCAAACAAATCTCAAAAGATCCCAAACTACCAGTAACAATCATGCATTACCAGTTAATTAACTAACCATAAGATATAAATAATGGCTAAGATCATGACAATGACTTCCAGATTAAGTCATACATATGACATTTCAATTAACCCAAAATTGAACATCACTTCTCTCGCATACTAGTGACCCGAACCAGAGCAAATTTAAGAACCAACACCAGAATTTTAGGGTCGCGCACCAATCAATCCTTAGACCTTTCCCTTTCCACCTTCTCTTGAGCATGTCCATCATTAGGATGGAGTGGATTAGATGAGATAAAAAACAAATTTAGGGGAACAAATCCCAAAATAACAGTGAACAAAAGAACCAAAACCCTTGTTGACTTAAGTCACAAGTTAAAGCTCGACTGAATTGCTTCTGCACCAGCGAAGTCCCTTGAGCATGCATCACAACTCTCAACCCATCAATTTCATTATCCTCCGCTTACTTAGAAGAGTAACTTTAAAATCAAGCGTTCGGTGGCCATACCTCTTAGTATCATGACAAAAATGAGTCTCAAGCATCGACGTGGCACCCATTTTCTTTTCAGTGTCAACATGCAAGGTCCACCGACTCTGGAAATCATCTTCTACGCCCTTATCAAAATCAAGCAAATGGTTTTGCCAAACCCATAATATATTACGGCTAGAATCAACCAAATTGGCACCGCTTGTCTTGTTCTCTAGCTCCTTTTCTAAGTCGGGACATGCCAAGATGCAATTTCTCTGTACACCATTCATACATATATTCACTCCAGCCTTGTCGAACAAGAGTCTATCCGCCCTTTGCATTGTACTCCTTGCCTACTTGTACATCACAAATTATTCCATTTTTTCCCTTATGCAATTTAATAATTTTTATTGAAAGGGGTAACAACTCACCCCATACAGGAGATAGTGTAGAGATGGATTTCTTCAGACTGAAAAGGTTGATGCAGCCAAGGGAAAGAGGTCAGGTAGGAGGTTTTTGATCTTGCATGTCGAATGGGAAGTCAGATCATCCCTGTAAATCCACCGAGGAGCCTCTGGAGAAGCAGATGCTAATTTCACCATAGTCTTATCCGTTAACCAAAAATTTTCATCCAACCCAGAGAGGACACTAGTAGAAAAAGATTTTTAATGACGACGTTTAAACCACGGTTAAATGGGGAAACCGTGGTTAAAGTTATAAAAACCATGGTTATGATAGAAAACGTCATTTAAAATACACACCAGAGTGCATATACCACGGTTTTCGGAGAACCGTCGTATATAGGTTACTTATATACCACGGTTTTCAGGCCAACCGTGGTATATAGTACACGCCAGAGTCGATATACCACGGTTTTGTTAAAACCGTCGTTTTTAGTCGTGGTCACAAAACTTTAAATGACGGTTCCTTGTTAGAACCGTGGTATATAGTCTCCGCGGGAATTCAAATTTCACTGAAAATTAACGCGGCTCTTTCTCTTTCTCTATTATATATATTTTCTCCTCACTCTTTTACAAGCTACACTGTCGAACAAGGATGCTCTGCAACTCTTCTCCTTCTTCTTCTTCTTCTGCGCCTCTGTAATTTTTTCAAACCCCGGCGAACATCATGCTCTTCGCCATACTGGAAAACAAGGAAGACATGCTGCGCCTCTGTAATTTTTGCAAACCTAACCGGTGAACAAGGACATGTTGCGCCTCTGTAATTTTGTGCAACTCTAACCGGCGCTTCGCCCTCTCTCATTCTCTTCACGGTAATTTTGCAACCTACCGACGAACAAGGAACATAATGTAACTTCACTAATTTTTTTAGCAACCCTAATACCAAACAAGTAACATACATGTTCTGGCCTGTTCATTCTCTTCTGTTTGCGGAGGAAAGAAATACATTGAAGGCGGCGGCGTTTAATCGCCGGCAAACTGGGAAAAAAACACAGACTATAAACCACGGTTTTACATATAACGTGGTTATTGTTGATTATTATAGACTTTTACCACGGTTTTAAGTAAAACCGTCATTTATAATGCACTATATACCACGGTTCAGACTCCCAACCGTGGTATAAAATCAGTGAATGCTCGCGGGAGAAGGGGTCTTAAACGATGGTTTCGACAAAACCGTGGTTTTTTTCGCTTACTTTAAACCACGGTTATGAACCGTCGTTTATCTCAATTTGTGAATATACGACGCGAGCATAAACCACGGTTCTAACCGTGGTATATAGGCAAAATAACCGTGGTTAAAAACATTTTTTCCACTAGTGGATTAGGTGACTTTTGAAGAATCGACCAACATCAACTGAAGCGGTGAAAATTGTCTCCAAAAACAATCTCTGTCCTTATCGATATAGTCTAACTGATTAGCAGATTCCTCTTAATTTATATTGTTGTCTCCATGAACAAAAGGTAAAATGAGAAAACAGTTAAAATGAGGAGAAAACAGTGGAAAACGATGAAAAAAGAAGATAGGAAGAGAATTCTCTCGCGCCAAAAGAGGACCTAGAACTTTGACAAATATTCAGATTGAATTCAAAGAAATGGAAATCATGAGATACCATAATTTAGAATTTGATAGTTTTTTTTCCTAATGAGGATAGCGGCTTCTATCTCCCAGTTGTCCAAGATGTTATCAATCGAGCTTAACGTGAAATGATATAATGTATACAAATTTAACGCATGCATATACATGGATTTTTGGGATTCTTAAAGCTAAACCTGTGCATGTACATCATGAAACCGCAATATCTTGATTCCTTTTTTCACCAATGTTATGATTCAACCCTATGAAGTTCCAAAGAGTGGATCCTAAAATCGTAAACATGTTTTTTTTTAACTAGGAGCATGGATTATACTCCATTAGGCCATAAGGCTGGTACATAAACACGACAAGATTATCGTTACTCATACATAATCAATCCCTAGGATTGATCTATAGAGTAATTGCCTTGATGATCGATCACACAAAGTCTTGATTAACAAAAGACTAACAAAAGATAAACTAGATGATTGCCTAAAGTTTCCAATACCAATTTTAACAGAAGCGAACCATATTGCCAAAAATTTAACATAAGCATCTAGGGTAGACTATAGTATGAACAAAAGACTAAGATCTGATCCAAAACCATCAAGGAGATTAGTAAGATTTCAAGTCTTGACGGGTATTTCTTTAGAGCCACATCTCCTACTTATCCATCTTGTTGACCCACCTTTACTTACTTCCCTTTTGAAATGCGGATGAAAGCCTTGTAATTCTGGAAAAGGCAGCAAGGTCCTCTTCCCTCTGTTGATGACACTACCGATTACAACCTCACCATCATTCCTGTTAAGATGGGCAGTGCATGGAAGTATTGATGCAAGGGGAGCATCCAAGGCTTGAGGGTGGGTCCTTATATGATTAGGTGGGCCGAGAGAGAGGGTTAGGAAGGGATTACTTTCTTACGCATGATGTTTTGTGCTTAATTGCTTGAGACTAGGAGGAACCTCTAGGCTCTACTTATGCATGGATAGATGTAGGTCGGTTGAAATCGAGTGGGTTTCTTGGTAGAGTAAGTGGGGAATTACCCAAGAATCTGGGTGTTTGGATAGTCTAAACCATAGTGAGGCTAACCTACTATTGAAGAACAAATACATACCATAATCATCAGGAAGACATACATTGATTGAAGCCTAGATGGGTATTTTGATGATGCGTGGGTGAAAATGCCACAATTTCTGCATATTGAAGGCATGTCATCATATGAGATAGAAAAGATCATGCTCTTGTTGTTGATCAGCATCGATAATCGCTTCATGATTGGCTTCTGATTTGGATGAGGATGTGGATCCTCATGTGATCATAGTTTAGGGATTTCGAGTCTTCCATTATCCCCATGTAATATCCTTGGATTTCTCCAGCTTTTGATATAAACTTTGAGTTGCAATGGATCCTTGGTACTCCGTAGATTCTCACCCAGCAAGGAATTTAGTCAAACGAGTGTTCTTCGATTGATAAAGTCGGTTGTAGTCGTCACACAACAAACAGAGCACCATCGACTAACTAAGGGCCACGAAAGAGAATCGAAAGTAGACCTTACAGCGCCACAAACTTTACAATGAAGTAGTACAGGGATGCTTTCCAGATTTTGAAGGGCTCAAATGGAGCCTAGACCTTCGAGAGGGTGATGCACAATGTTGATGGTGCCATATCATATATAGCGGTGGAATAATTTCCCGACTACACATATCTCGACCATCAACATGTCGCATTGAGACCGGAAATCTCCATTGATGGTGGGTGTTTTGAGACGGTTCAAGGAGTGTCGAGATTATAGGAGAGAAGAGTAGCGGAATGTTCGGAAATCTTGCTAAGGACTATGCATTGGGCATCTGTTTAAAGCTACTCAAAGATGGAGTGGATAGTGCAACGGGCGGGATTGTGAGGAGAAGGTGAGTAGTTTGATTTGAAGCATGCAGTGAGGCGTGTACTGGAGGAGAAGAAGTTCACCATCATTGGCTTCTGGGAAGGGAAAAAAGGGAGTGAAGAGAAATGTGGGTGTTGAGAAATGAGATGGAATTAGAGGGTTTGATTGGGTGGTGCCAATCATGAGCCCCTCGACGGGCTCTCGCGTAGTTGTGTGAAGATTAGAATTGTAAATATAGAAGAGAAGAGAGAGCGAGAGAGCAAGTTGATTCGTAAATATGTTTGTTTAAATAATAACTTTCTTTGGCTGACAACTTAATCCACATGTTAGATTTTCATTCATTATATATGCGTACTTGGTAATACTTAAAACATAATCCCACTCATAATATCTCTCTCACTTAAAGTATGCTATTCTTTGAGAGAAATCATGAGGGTGGACCTATTAACTTTTTTTTGCTCAATTGGAGTTACGGTTCTTCATTTTAGTGACAGGAAGGAGAAAACGAGGATTAGAAATTAAGACAGACAAAAAGAGAGAGATTGTGAGTGTGGTTGTGTATTAAGTATTGCCTGATGTGATAATGTGATATCATAATTGCTAGGTCAGAAGAAATAATACCTAAAAATATATTTATAGTTTTGAAAGCCCTTTCATATCGTAAACCATCAAACCTCAAGGAAATTGAAATATACGGATAAACTAAGATTTTAAATTGTGATATTCTCATACCTTAGTAAAATTTGTGTTTAACACTACTTTTTAAGCATTTAATAATAATAGTATATTATTTGAAAAAAGAATAACGTTTGTGTAAAATGTAGATAAGACCTAACAAGGACTATATGTTGATGTACTATCATAAAGTCTATGATCTATGTACATGCACATATCAAAACATTTAAAATCTTTATTATTATTATTAACATTTTAATTAACCCGGACACTTATTTAGATGTGCAATCATAAAACCTGATTGGATTTATTAGAGGCAGCCGGGATTGACCAAAGCAGTGACCACTTTGTATCTGCTAGTTAGCTAGCTGTAATGTTTGTAGTCTTATGTACATTTTCAGTTAGACCTTTATGATGTCTTTACAAAATTCGGACGCTATTTTAGTGTACATACACATATCTATTGCTCTTTACCGAAATTCAATTTCTTTTTGGCAATCCAAAAGCAATATTCTGCAGCTATCTGATAGTTCTATATGTATAATGCATGTGGTCGAAGTATTGTCTTCAGGCTTTGTTCGTTGAACCCGTAAAAGATTTGGATTCTGCTATTTTCCATGCCAAACACTTGAGAATAGCTACAACGATGCCACTGTATATATGCGGCTGCTGCTCAGGTATATGATTGTGAGTGAGTATATATGCGATAGGGGGACCAACTGTTTTGGGACGGTTTTTCTTATTTATTTTACAAATACTTCTCCCTATTCTAGTGAATCTAAACAATAACTTATATATTAAATAAGAGATAATACAAAATAGTGTCTAAGTCTGGTTTAATTATACATATATTACTAATTGATAGTATAATATATATAGACGGTTTTTCGACGGTCGAAAGGATCCTACCAAATGGGTTTCATATTAGCGGTTTCATTTGCAAACTCAAATGTTTGTCTCTGTTTCACATATGATAAAACAACTGGCCAAAACAGGCCCAAGTAGATATAGAAGGAAGGAAAGAAATAATAGTGACATGTTACGATTTATAAAAATAAGTGTAAAAGTAGAAGAAAGATATTCTTTGTTTATCATATTTTGTAGTACTCCGAAATGTATTATTGGTTATTTAGGTAAACTTTTAAATGTATATGTATATGTATTTGAAAACTACATTTTATTCACTTTAAAGTTTGCTAATTGTAAATAATCCAAAAAATTGGAGGACTACTAGCACTACCAAGTGAACAGATTTTCAACTTTCTTGCTTATCCTACTACTCGATGTAAACCCCCACTCTGATGGGTAGTAAATAATTATCTGTTTTCATAAAAAAAAAAATTCCTTATTTTAACACGAAGATATATCTTACTCAACTATAAATAAACCATTTTTGCTAGTGAATAAATAAAAATAAAGCATGTAACAACGTTTATTTTAATAAACTAAGAATGTATTTTATTTAAATCTAAATTATACTTTTATTAATTAACCAAAGTATCGTGCTCGTTATAATATATATGTTTGTTGAATTGAAGTTCCATTTCTATTAAAAATGCTATGAGTTTAGTCAAAAGAAGTTCGTTTTGAAGTTACACTTAATTAGTACTTAAGTTACATGAGCAAGGATAATGGTATTATATATGTATTGGGGCCCAACTTTGAGAACTTTGGAGGGGACGATGAGAATAGGAGTACGGTGGATCAGAATGGGGAAGAGGCCCACAAGCATGGGGCGAGTGGAATGGAAATAAAGATGGGCCAAGATGAGTCCAGCTGAACTATCCAAAAATTAGGCTCTGAGCGATCGATAATGAAGAAAATGGATCTCGCAAGAAGGCAGGCAGAAGTCATTTTAAACTTCCAAAAGTTGGCACCGGTTACCCCACTAGACTAGTGAGTGGAGGGTGCTGATAGATTGATTTGATTCTATCTAAGCTGTCAATTTTTTAGTTGATACAGTGAGTATAAGAAATATGCCGTCTATTTTTTAAAGTTTGTAGTCATTAATACTTAATTTTTGAGATATGTAGTCAAAAAAAATGTTTTTTACTTTTTACATTATAAAATTATACTTTTCAAAATTTTTTAAAGTCTTAGTTATTTTTTTAAAAAATAGTTTTTTAATAGATAGATGTTTCTGATAGGAATGGAAAACTACATATAGAGTAGATGTGGGTAGGGATGGAACGGCCGGGTTCGACGCTCCACCCGACCCGTCACCCGTTTTTCATCCGCATCACTCGACCTGATTCGTCACCCGCAACTTCATCACTCGTCACCCGTTTTTTTTTCAGCAAACATTTTTTTGTCTTTAACACCTTAAATAAGTTTAATTTTTCAAAAAAATACACTCATATTTGTTCAACAATATATACCACATCAACTGATGCCAATAACATACTCAAAACATAAAGTATTAACCAAAATATTTCCAAATTATCTCTACAAATATGGGATAAGTATATTTTTTATTTAATATAATACATTCGGGTGACAGGTCAGGTGAACGGGTTGGGTGACTGGGTGAAAAATGTTCACCTGACCCGACCCGTCACCCGCACCTGTTTCACCCGTCACCCGTTTTTCACCCATTTTTTCGGGGTTTTCACCCGTTTTAGCGGGTGGTGGTCGTCGGGTGAAACGGGCACTCGTCACCCATTGCCACCCATCCCTAGCTGTGAGTGAACATTATTCAATTCGAACATCACAATGAGAAAAAGGGACAAACAAAGGAGGAAGAAAACAAACTCTGAGAGATAAAATATGGTTTATTGTAAAGGGAATCAAACAATGACATGGAACTTGATTTGAATGAACCTTGAAATGAAGAAATTGCTTTTTCGGACGATCCATAGGTGATTGTTTCTGCCCGTCTATTTTCTGGACGTGTAAATTTCATCCGTAATGGACCGTTTCTTCTCATCTGTTTTCTGAACGTGTGAATTTCGTCCGTAACGGACTGTTTCTGCTCATCCGTTTCTGGATGTGTAAATTTCGTCTATAACGGACATCAAATTAAAGTGTCTGGAACGGACGTCAAGTTAATGTGTCCGGAAAGGACGTCAAGTTAACATGTGCAAAATGGACAAATTTGTTTGTTTTTATAATCTTTTTCTTTGTTAATAGATACACTTTCTTATTGTTGACAGCCATAAGCCCCACCTTATGATTCCCCTCCCCATGATTCAACATTTGAGCTTCTTGAAATTGAATGGATTGTAACAAATGTGTTTCAAAACAATCAGATTTTTTCCACTATGGACGTTGTTGTGGAATGGGTGGATGCTGTGGAGCGGCAAAAGGGTCGTGAGTGGATGGACCATTATCTAGACAAGTACGAACAACATAGTAGTCCTTACATGTGAGCGGTACTGACATTCGTGAAGAGTCAATGTTGTGGATGATTTTGTGCAGCGAGGACACACCTCCTCGAAGAAGTGCTCGTGACCGGTCCGTATGCACGAAAAGAACACTCATAAAGGATGAAAATTGGTTGTGAAGGATGGACGACACAACCACTACTTGCCTAAGCGATCAGAGGAATATTTTGCTAGACATCCATTGATAAATGATGAGTTGAAAGCGGTCTGCCACTTTCACAGGATGGATTTACGCCGGAGAACAAATGGTTTTGCACCACAAATTATCCACTTGTATGTAGCAGATACAACCTTGTTATCATACATATTGATGTTGGGACCGGCAACAGTTACACATGCCTCCCATTCAGAGATAAAAATGGATGGGTCGTGAGTCCATGGAGGTGCTTTACATGTGTCATGTGGGTAACCATTTCATACGTGTCGATATGCCAATGATGCACTAATACCTTCCTTATTTGACATGGGATTGAGTTAGTGATCCATCAGTTAATGGTTGGGGTGAGCCCTACCTTTAACGGCTCGCAGAGTGGACGAATAAGTATCCGCCACGTGCACCTAGTTATATCTTCATATGAGTTTTTTTAGTTAGTTATCTTGGAAGATTATAGATTCTTGGGATACAGACAAGCCTCCTATTATGAATTGTACATTTCAATTTTGTTTAGTTTAAAGAGTCATGTCATTCTTAATCTCGATTATAAAATATCAAGGATTACGACAATGCACAACAAGTTAACAATTTAAGTAAAATTTAACAACAAGAAGATTTAAATAAAATTTAACAATAACAACAGTTAAATAAAAGTTTTTAAAAAAGGTAAGAGATTTTATAAACGGGAAAGGAAAGTAACTTTACACACCAACCCAAGTTTGGTTGCCACAAATCTATAGCCCTTGGAATTACAATTGATAGGAAAGTAACTTTTACACACTAGCTAACCAATCTAGGTTCGAAGCTAAATAACTAGGCTTGTCTTCATGTTTAAGGAACATAAAAATTCCACGCAATTAACCAGATTGCTAGGAATTGAAAACTCAAGCCAATCTAATAATTAACCCAACAGTAGAGAGCTAAATTTGCAGTTGAAGAAAAGATGCTCATGAGACTCTAGATCATTACAAAAAAGGCATTTAGGATCCACTATTTTATTCATCTTTAGCAACATGTCTTTAGTAGCCAGTCTCCCGAGTAGACATATCCACCAAATGAAGGAGACATGAGGAAATTGGCTAGAATGCCAAATAACTTCTTTCATCCCTTATATTCTGCTTGTCGACAAAACAACTCATATAAGTAAGAAAGAGAAGAGGGATCATGACCACCAACAAGAGTAAGCAAGTTTCCCTTTTTACTCGTGGCTATAATCTCGTCTCTAACATTTAGCATTCTAGTCTAACACCAGGAGTCATTAGTTCTCCTCTTAACATTCCAAATAGAACCATTCTTACTAACATAATAGTAACACCATCTGACAAAAGAAGATATATATATCATTAAGCTAAAGCAAGATTTAAAAAGTTGAATACAACAAGATTTAAGTAAAAGTTAACTACTACAAGCTAATACACAGTAAAGTCTCAAAGATAACACATTTAAAAACAGTAACAATCTCAAATAATACAATAAAACAACAGTTACAATCTCAAAGATAAACATCTAACACTATCTACCACCCCTCTATAATGGTGGCACAACTACACCCCCTACTCTGCCACCTCCTCTAGGACCCCTCCTTCTACCACCCCTGGTATTAGTTCCGCTTGATGTTCCAGACCTCTCAAACTATTGGGTGATTCTAAAGTGCTGGACCTGTCCCAACATCTTATCAAATGAATGCTGAAATCGGGACAAGTGTCATGAGACATCTGCACTAGCCAACCATCGGAGAGTGGGGGCGGGAAGTACGGCTCCATTAAATACACAATAGTCGTGAGCGTGACCTGCGGATGTAAACATATGAAACAATTAGAAATTAATTTCTCACCATTGATCGCTATATTATACAAGAAAATGATATAACAACTTACATTCGGATCAGGAGGCGGGGCTGCAACTTCACCAAAAGGGATGAGTCTCGGGTGTGTCTGAGCGAGGTACCACTCCATGTAGTCAGCCTCAACGTCAGCACCGGGGAAGCTTATCGTGCATGGACGAAATCGGTGTCATACATGTAGGAGTAGCTGTTTTACAGCGTTGGGGGTGCAACATGCACCAAATAGTGTTTGGTGGTCCTCTTTCGGATCGCTTGAAATGGCTACAGAGGCTCAATGGAGGGAATAGTCTGAACCATGCTGAACTTTCACAGACACCATTTCGGATGGTAAGGATCAACTATGTCCATCATGTGTAGATGCCCAAACCATCGGGACTGACCCTGCTGGACCCTCCATGAATCCACTCCGAATGGGGTCTAGACAATCTTATAATTTCAAATTTTGACTGTATTAGTCAACTAATTCTATCAAGTTTACAATAAAAGTTAATTCTCAAAGATATGATACCATACTAGGTCGAGTATAAGGTCATCCAAAATGTCGTCGGTACCCTAGAGTCTACTGTGGTCCGAATTGTGTCGGCCCTCAATCCTAACAAACCTCGCCACTAATGGGATAGGGGAGGCGGTATTCTGCATCAGATGATGACAAATACCTGGGAAGTACTATATATCCATCACTACACATTTTTTAAAAACTTTTAATACTCTTCTTGAAAATTTTAATTGTTGTGGAGGTTGATTTTTTTGATATGAGGGGTCTAAATTTATTCCGGCTAAAGAACCTAGATCCTAAAAATGCCATTTTATGGAGGGTGAAACCCCATTATTCTTGGCATCCATCAAATACCCACTATATTGTTTGTCTCTGTAAAGCTTTATGAGGAGTGCCAGTGAGCACTACACCTTCTTTCTACAGGCACCACGTGGACTTATGCCCTAAGGGCGGAATTGACTAGAGTCACCACCTAGTTTGACTTGGAAAAACTAGGAAGGAAGAGAGGGTTCTAAGAACCTTTTAATGACTCTGATCTTATTGCTTATGGATTTGACTTATCTGATCATACCAAAGATTTTGTGTTGGTTTTGCACTGGGTTACACCCCTTGGAAGTGGCAACAACCTTGACTTTGGATGGTGTCTGAGGTAACCCCTCGTCTCTCCGATTGTCGGGATTGCCTTCTTTCAATCTTTTTGGTGAGATTCATTACAAAGGGGCCACAAGGAAAGGATAGAGAAACAAGTAGATAGCTTGATAAGGTGAGTTTTTCTGCCACACTAACACCAATTGAAGGGTTAATGGATGAAGAAAGTTGGATGAACATGGATAGGCTTTTAAAGAGATTGAAAGTATTCCGAAGGTTGAATGGCTGAAATGAACTTGGATTTGAAAGTAGGTTGAGGGAAGTTCGAGGCGTTGAAAGCTTGTGGAGACCATGGAAGATTTGAGGGTTAGAGGAGGTATTTTGTTCATCCAAAGATGAAAGTATTTTAATCTTTTATGGATTCAAAGGATATTTCGGTCTTTTGGATGTTTGATTTTGAGAAGGTTTGGTGATAGGAGTTGTTTGAGTTGTTTGAGGAATATGAAGGTTTGAGGGATCCAAGGACATTTTGGTCATTTTTGAGAGTTAAGGGGATTTCGATCATTATTGTGGAGTTGAGGGTATTTTTGCCATTTTATGAAGGTAACAGTTTTTGATGAGAAGTGGTGTTTTGAGACATTTGAGCTTCGAAGTGACTTGAAACATGGGAGCATTCGGGATTATTTGAGTTAGTTCGGGCTTGGTAAATATGTTGGTCGTTTAGAGTCCTTGTGGAATATCAGGATTGTGCTGAATTTGACTTGTGTGAAGGTTCATAATTCTTTAGGTTCGTGATTCTAAAAGAATTGGAACCTTTAGGTGTTTGGGATTCTGAAAAATCAAAGTTTCAAGGAGGAGTTTGGGATTTCAAAGATTTTTGGGGTCCAGATAGACTTGAAGTTCTAAATAGTTTCGAGATGTAAGAGTTTTCGGAGTCCCGTATAGATGCTTGAGTCCCTTGCTGAATTCGAGCTTGATCCGTTGTATGCGAGCCGTTTTGAAGTTTAGGATTGCTAGGAGGATTTAAGGGAAGAACTCAATAGAGTGGAGGAAATTATGAAGGTTCGGGGTTTAATGGACAGTTGTGGTGGATTAAATTATAGAAAGAAAAGCTTTCAGAACCATCTATCATAAGTTATTAAAGCTAAAATTTGTTTTGTTTTGAAAAGAGGTTGATGATCCTGAAGGATTGATAAGTGGTGAAATGATGTATTTATAAGGTCTTTATTTACCTTTATTTCGTGCAACTATTGACTTATTTCACCACTTGATAGAGCATTTCGTTAATATAGTTGAACTCATACAGTTTTAATTTAAATTTAGGTAAAAGCTCACTTGAGCAATGGTTTTTGGGAGACTCTCAAGACTTTGTAGCTGAGCTTTAATGCCCCGAGGAGTGTGTCAAAGACGAGGGGTCAAACGAGTCAATTTCGGTGCAGAAGAGTCGTTTCTGGTATGGACCACCCCTGAGGACCGCCCCTGTGGGGCGGTCCAGTGACTTCGGACACGGGAATCGCCTCTGGTGTGGACCGCCCCTGTGGGGCGGTCCCGACGAAAATTTGCCTAGAACAATCGTTTAAAGACGGGAAAAAAGAGGGGGTTTGGCTCATTCTTTGCATTTTACACTTCCACACACACAGGAGAGAGAGAAGAACGGGAGAAGAGAAAGAAGAAGAAGAAAAGAAGAGGAAGAAGAGAAGAAGGAAGAACTCACCTTCTCCAAAGCTTCCAAGCTCCAACAATGGCTTCTTCTTGCTCTTTTCTAGTTTTCTTTCCTCTATGCTTGAGTAGTACTCTATTGTGCTTTGGGGATGGGTCTTTGAACCCAAACCCTAGATTTTGCTTGTGAATCTCGATTATGCCTTAATATAGTTGTTTCTCTCTCAATTATCATTCAATGTTCTCAAATTGATCTCTTGAGTGCATTTGTGGTGAACCCCATCTACAATTTGGTTTTGAGTTAGGGTTTGTGACCAAATTGAGAGAGAAACTCTAATTTATGCTCCTAGGATTAGTGAGTATAATTTGGAGCTTTGTTTTAGAACTTGCTTATTGCTACTTAGTGAGTTTAGTCCTAATTGATTTTGAAGGCTAAAATTAACTAATAAGAATTAACTCATCTTTTTGGTTTAGAGGGTTATTTATTATTATTGTTCTAAAAAGACAACTATGGCATAAGAAGAGTTGCTAGCATGTCTAGGTAGTTTGGGTGATTGCCAAATTCCCAAGTACTTTTCCATCCAATCCATCAAACTTTCACCTTTAGTTTATTTGTTGTTCTTGCAATTACTCAACCAACACAATCAAGCTTGCCTCCGGCTAAACCCCAATTTACTGTTTTCATTGCAATTACTAAGTACCGAGATTAGGAAGTTAGGACCAATTTCCTTGTGGATACGACACTTGTTGTACTACCCGATTAGGTGCACTTGCCTATTCCTTGCATTTATTTATATACTTTGTTATATAGTTTTTGCACAACAAGTTTTTGGCGCGTTGCCGGGGAGATTGATTCCATCAATTTCCCTAGTTTCGGTATTGTTAGTTTTTGCTTTTGTTTAAAGTTTAGTGTTTTGTGTTCTTTGATTGTGTTTTCGTTTTGTTGTTTTATCCTATCCTTGTTTATATTTTCTATTGCTAAGTTGTAGTGCTGGTTTTTCTTGTGATTGATTAGGTACCTTGTGTTTCTTCTGTGTATGTCAAACACTCGGTCTAGTAGCTCCCCGCTTGCTAGTCCGAGATCCGAACTTGAGCGCACTCTTAGAAGACGCATAAGAGATTTAAACATGCGGATGAAGATCAACCAGATATTGAGGAATAATGGGCAGCAGCAACACCGAGTCCTTCTGATTACCACCAGCCGGATACCGAAGGGAGGCCTTCGGCTATAGTCCTCCCAGTGTTGACACCGGAGGAAGCGAGACAATGGGTTTTCAAGACTCATTTCATTACCGCATTCCGGACTTAGGAAAGTTCAGTGGAGCAAATCCAGATGACACTCCGAACCACCTAAGTCTCTTCCTTGATTTTTGCAATTCCTTCGGAAAAGACGGTGCGGTAAAGGAGAGAATCCGTTTGCAGCTCTTCCCCCATTCCTTATCCGACTCCGCATCAAGATGGTTTAGAAGCCTACCGCCCCAATCAATCTGAACATGGGTACAAATGGCTCAAAAGTTCATTGCCAAGTACTACCCAACTAGTAGGACGAGGCAACTGATTGGAGAGATTAATACATTCTACCAAGAGCCCGGAGAAACCTTGTACGATGCATGGGACCGGTTCAAGGAGATGTTAATGAATTGCTCCCACCATGGGCTGGATGATCAATCGTTATGCCTATCTTTCTTTAATGGGCTTGACGATGCGAACCGTTTGCTTGTGAATTCATCCGCGGGAGGTAGCTTCATGACCAAGTCCCCTCAAGAAGGAAGGCACTACTTGAGACAATGACTAGCAACACGAGGCAATGGGCTAGAAATAAGGGAAGAACTCCAAGAGCGGCTGGTCTACTTCATGTCGAACCATCCGATCATCTTTCCGCCCAAATATCCTCACTCACAAAGATGGTGGAGAAGCTTGCTACATCCCAAAAAGAGAATGCAAAATCTGTAGCTTCATCATCTTCCACTTCAGCCACAGAGGGGTGTGCTATATGTGCGGGTCCCCATGAGACCCATTTTTGTGAAGGAAAAGTTACATCGAGTGACAAGAAGATGTCAACTTGTTAGCAATCGCCCCAGCTACAACTATAACAACAACAATGCCCCATGGAGAAACCATCCCAATTTCTCATGGAGGAACAACGATTCCACCCAAGGAGGACCGAGTAATATTTCCAACAACTCGATGGGTTATAAACCTCAAGGGCCACACCAAGCGAACAATTCTCAAATGGGTATAGACCTCAAGGTGGCCCGCCGGGATTCAGACCACAACAACAAACAACAACAACAACAACAACAACAACAACAACAACAACAAACAATCCATCCTCTCTTCTGATGGTAACTTGGCTAGAATGGAAGCCATGATGCAAAACATGCAAAATATGACGATGAACTTCATGACTACCGCCCAAAATAAGTTCACGAGCAAGAGGCCTGCAATGCCAACCAGATGGCATTTAACCAGAGCCTTAAAACTCAAGTTGATCAAATCTCAGAACAACTTGCTCAGAGACAGCCTGACACTTACAAGTCAACCGAAGCCTACCCAAGGGACCAAGCTAGGCAGTTACTTTGAGAAGCGGTAGGCTCCTAGAAGAACCCTCTCCCCAAGATGAAGTTGATGACCAGAGAAGCAAAATCAAGAAAATCAAGAGGAAGACCGAGAGATACCTGAGGAAGTTCAATCTCCACAAGAAAATATTTCCAAGGAGAAGAAGTCTCCTGAATTACCTATCTCTCATACTCTTGCTAAACATCTCCCTCCACTCTTCCTTTCCCGAATAGGCTCAAAGAAAAGAATCTAGATGAGCAATTTGGGAAGTTTTTAAGTATTTTCAAGAAAATTGACAATTAACATTTCTTTTGCTGATGCTTTGAAACAGATGCCCATCTATGCAAATTCATGAAAGACATTCTCACAAATAAGAGATCTTTGCTAGAATCTGAAACGGTGCATCTCACTGATGAAATTTCAGCGGTCCTACTAAGGCACCCTCCTCCAAAGCTTGGAGACCCTGGTTTGCCTATCATCCCTTGTTCTTGGTGATTTTAAATGCGGTAGTGGTCTATGTGATTTAGGAGCTAGTATAAATCTCATGCCACTTCAACTTTTAATAAACTTGGGATTGGTGAGTGCACACCTACTACTACTGGCAATTACAACTTGCTGACAGGTCTCTAGTGCTTCCAAAGGAAAAGTTGAGGATTTGGTGGTGACTGTGGGAACCTTTGTTTTCCCTGCTGATTTCATAGGTTGATATGGAAGGGGTGATTGATATGGAAGAAGATGTCAAGGTCCCTTTGATTTTGGGCCGTCCATTTTTAAGAACTGCCAGGACCTTGATAGATGTGGAAAAAGGGAAGATTATTTTGCGTCTTCATGATGAAAAGCTTGAGTTTGACATGTCTAAGATAGTGAAAAGACCCGCGCATGCGGAAGCTATTTTTGCAATAGATGTTGTTGACTCCATTCTGTAAAATAATCCACCCTCTCACTCTAATTATGATGCTTTGAGTTTTGCTTTGCTTGAGTCTGATGATGAACAGGAGGTGGATCCGGAGGTGAATGGAATGGTAGCTGCTTTGGATAGAGCCCAAGATACTTCAGAACGCATTACCCACCACCGGAACCACTGGAGAGAAGCGAGCAAAGAATACCTCCTTCGGTCGAGAAGCCTCCCACTGTGGAGATGAAACTTCTACCTTCTCATTTAAAATATGTTTATCTGACTGAACCTTGTGATCTACCTGTCATTATCTCCTCCTCCCTCACAGGTACACAAGAGGACAGTTTTTGAAGGTGCTTCGAAACCACAAGGGGGCAATTGGCTGGACAATCTCTGATATAAAGGGTATCAATCCCCATTTCTGTACTCATCGAATCTTCATGGAGGACAACTACAAGCCACTCGTTCAACCTCAAAGGCGGCTCAACCCGAATATGAAGGAGGTAGTTAAAAAGGAGGTCCTAAAGCTACTCGACTCCGGGATCATCTACCCCATATCTGATAGTCAATGGGTGAGCCCGACCCAGGTGGTACCAAAGAAAGGAGGAATCATGGTGGTGTCGAATGAATAGGGTGAGTTGATTCCCTAAAGAACAACAACCGGTTGGAGAGTGTGCATCGACTACCGGAAGTTGAACACGGCTACAAGAAAAGATCACTTCCCCTTGCCCTTCATCGACCAAATGCTAGAGAGGTTAGCCGGGCAAGACTTTTATTGCTTTCTTGATGGCTACTCGGGGTACTTCCAAATCCCCATAGCCCCTGAAGATCAAGAGAAGACCACCTTCACATGCCCTTATGGAACGTTCACATATAGAAGAATGCCCTTCGGGTTATGCAATGCTCCCGCAACGTTCCAATGGTGTATGATGGCCATCTTCTCCAACTTTATTGAAAAAAGCATGGAAGTTTTCATGGACGATTTCTCAGTCTCAACTTCGACTCTTGCCTAGAGAATTTGGACGCCATTCTCTCCCGATGTGAGGAAACCAATCTAGTACTCAATTGGGAGAAATGTCATTTCATGGTGAGAGAAGGGATCGTCCTCGGGCACCAAATCTCCTCCAATGGGATTGAAGTTGACCGGGCCAAGGTCGAAGTCATCGAGAAGCTACCACCACCCACCTCGGTAAGAGACATTAGAAGCTTTCTTGGCCATGCCGGGTTCTACAGAAGGTTCATCAAGGACTTTTCCAAAATCTCTAAACCTCTGTGTGACCTTTTAGCCAAAGAGGCAAAATTTGAATTCACTGAAGACTGTCTAAAATCCTTCAACACTCTAAAGGAGTGCCTCATCTCAGCCCCGATAGTTGTGTCACCAGATTGGAGCCTCCCATTTGAAATAATGTGTGATGCAAGCGACTATGCAGTGGGGCAGCCCTATGTAAAAAAAGGGATAAGATTCTGAGAACTATCTACTATGCGAGCAAGACACTCAACATGCGCAGAAAAACTATGCCACAACCGAGAAGGAGCTCCTAGCGGTTGTCTTTGCATTAGATAAGTTCCGTTCTTACCTCTTGGGCAGTAAGGTGATTGTGCATACAGACCACTCCGCCTTGAAATATTTGTTTACCAAGGAGGACGCCAAGCCAAGGTTGTTGATATGGATTTTGTTGCTGCAAGAGTTTGAGATCGAAATCCGAGATAAACCGGGTGTGCAGAATGTGGTGGCCGACCACCTCTCCCGCATGGAAGTGCCCGATGAAGGTGTGCCTATAAACGAGTTCTTTCCGGATGAGACTGTTTTTGTGATCAAGGAAGCTGATGATCCTTGGTATGCTGATCTTGCAAACTATTTAGCAAGGGGAGTGGTGCCCCATAACTTGACCTACCAGCAGAGGAAGAAATTCTTCGCTGACTCGAAGCACTACTTCTGGGATGATCCTCACCTCTTCAAGACTTGTGCTGATGGGGTGATAAGGAGATGTGTGCCCCTGAATGAAGTGAAAGACATTCTCACCCATTGTCACTCTCTTGAAGTGGGAGGGCATCATGGGCCGGCAAGGACCGCAGCAAAAGTTCTACATGCCGGTTTCTTCTGGAAATCCTTACACAAAGACTGCCATGACTTTGTTGCTTTCTGTGACCGCTGTCAAATGATGGGCAACATCTCCCGCAAACACGAAATGCCCCTTAATGTGATGCTAGAGGTTGAACCATTTGACTTGTGGGCATAGACTTCATGGGACCCTTCCCTTCCTCCTGCTCAAATCTCTTTATCCTTGTAGCTGTGGACTATGTGACCAAGTGGGTGGAAGCCGTTGCCTCTCCCACAAATGATGCTAAGGTGGTGACCAAGTTCCTAAGAAAGAATATCTTTACAAGGTTTGGAGTGCCTAAAGCAATCCTTAGTGACGGGGGTTCTCACTTCTGCAACAAGCAATTCGAAGCTTTGATGGAGAAGTATGGAGTGAGACATAAGGTCGCTCTACCTTACCACCCCCAAACTAATGGACAAGCCGAGGTCACCAATAGAGAGCTGAAATGGATCTTACAGAAAACGGTAAATTCTTCAAGAAAGGATTGGTCTTTAAAGCTCGATGATGCACTATGGGCGTACCGAACAGCTTACAAGACTCCCATTGGTATGTCCCCTTACCGTCTTGTCTACGGGAAAGCTTGTCACCTACCGGTTGAACTTACACATAAATCGTATTGGGCTGTCAAAGCGCTCAATTACGACCTCAAGAGTGCCGGCGAAAAGAGAAAGTTTCAGCTGACGGAGTTAGAAGAGATTCCGGAAGAAGCTTATGAGAACAACCGGATCTACAAGGAGAAGACAAAGAGATGGTACGATAAATTGATTCTCAAGAGAGAATTCCATGAGGGAGATCGAGTCTTACTCTACAACTCTCGGTTAAAGCTCTTCCCGGGTAAGCTCAAATCTCATTGGGCCGGGCCTTTCTCTATCACTAAGGTGACCCCGTATGGTGCTATGGAGTTAAAGAACACAAAAGGTGGAACCTTCATAGTTAATGCTTCGAGGCTCAAGCATTACATGGGAGGTGACATTAAACGGGTAGAAGCTCGTCCTATCTTCCTTCGGGAACCAGGTTTCATCTAAACCTTACTATGGTCTAGCCAAAGACCTTAAAAAGACAGGCGGCTTTTCGGGAGGCAACCTGGATTTCTTTCCTTGCCCGTTTAAGTGTTTTATTTTTTAGTCTTCATTATTGCTTTTGCTTGTGTTTTGGTGCTTATGTTTGGTTTTTACTGCTGTTTTGTGATTTTGGGACTTGGAGTGTGAAATTGGATTTGGGGTGCTAGAAAAATTTGGGTCTTGTTGCGGACTTTTGGGACTGTGATTTGTGATTGGTTGATTGGATAAAATTATGAAAATAATGTACCTGCTGCCGAGGACCCGCCCACTGGTCCACCGAAACCAACTCCGACGCGCCCCTGAGGGGCGGTCCAATTTTCACCGAAGAAAAACGCTCTCTGTTACGGACCACCCCACAGGCGGTCCGACTGATTTTCACCGAAATTTTGGTCTCTGTTTGGACCGCCCCTGTGGGCGGTCCAATCGAAAAATTTAAAAAAAAAACCACAGAAAACACTCTTAGATGGGGACCGCGCCTACGGACCACCCCCGTGGGGCGGTCCACAAGGAAATTTTGAAAAAAATTAGCCAAAACGTCGCGTTTCCCCTTCTTCCTTCTCCCTTCCTTTCTTTCTTTCTTTCTTTCCTTTCTTCCTCACCCGCCCCGACTCCCTCTTCTCCTCTCCCCCTGTCGAACTCCCCAGCGCACACAACTTCAGCCACCGCGCCACCCGCCAACTGCGCCGCCCTGCTCCCGCCGCGACCCCGACCGCGCCCTGCTCCGACGCCAGCCGCGACCAGCACAGACACCCGCACTCCCTCTCCCACTCAAAATCCCTAAAGCCCTAAATTGCCTTTACTCCCGATTTTAGCCCATTTTTGTAACATTTTTGCCTTATTTTCACCATCTCAACACTTAGGTATGTGAATCTAACTCTATTTTGTCAATTTTTAAATTTTTTGAGCAAGTTACACTTTGGGCTGAATTTAGGTCGAACCAAACGGGGCCTTAGGTGGGAAATTGTGATTTTTGCAAATTTGTGGATTTGGAATGTGTTGACTAATTATTTAGGGAAGTTTGTGGGGTTTGGAGATTGACAATGTTGCAATTTGGTGGTTTTAGCATGATTTTGGTCTTAATGCTTTAAATTTAATAATGCCTTGTTTGGCATTATTTACTTAAAAAATAGTGTTATGACTTTGTTGGCCTATTGGGATAATGTGTGAGCACAATTAACTTTCTATGCCTCGGGTACTGCACTAATGTTGAGAATTGGAGTGGGCATATATGTGAAAATGGGTAAAGTGTGGATTTGGTTCGTAATTTTGGACCATATTGGATGCATTGGGTTATTGGTGTGCTTCAATACTTGAATGACAACCTTTTGGTTGATTTGTAGAGGTTCTTAGAACCGGGAAAACTTCAGAAAACGGGGGAGATCATGCCGAAATTTTTTGTGAATTGTCGTGTTGTTTTTGAATCTTTCTTTTTCCCATGCACTTCATGAATATGTTTACAAACAACCTTTGCATTTCTCTTTTCCTTATCAATCATTAACTCTCTTTTGATGTTTTGTATTTTGTTTTTTTTTTCTTGTCTTTGGTTTCAGACAATGCAACCACTCGATCGAGCCACCATCCGCCAACGCATGGCCGCCCGCCTTCCTTTTGGCACCAGATTGATTGACGGCATCTTCATCACCGAAGAAGCCAAGACTTGGTACCATCATGGGCCCCGATGGGAGTTCATCCAGGAGCGGGACGTGGACCCGTCCATCGTCGAGGACCTCGACCTCCAGTCACTCTTCGATTTTTACGGATGGGGTCGGTTCTTGACGATGGGTAGGGGGTTTTGCCCAAACCTCATCCGCCAGTTCTATGCCAATGCGGCTCGGGAGGGCGTTTCAAAGCTTATCTCATATGTCAGAGGTCGACGTATCGAGATCACACAGCAGCTTTTCATTGAGGCTTTGGACATCCCTCCGGAGGATTACGAGAGCGACAGCTACCTTCCAGACAGCTACCTCCAGAGCCACCGCCGCCAGTTCCTAGACACCCTCCCGACCACGCGCCGAAAGAAGAATCAGTCGGGCACTGTTTCCCGGGTCACCATGACCCCGAATATGGTCCAGGATGCCGCTCAGCGCGTCATCCTTGCGCTGATCCGTTATAACATGCTGCCCCGGGACAGTAAGGACATGAACGCCATGGATTGCTTCCTCCTGAACAGCCTCACCTCTCCAGATCCGAACCGGCCATTCTCTATCTCCGGGCTGATGTTCTACCACCTCTGCCACATGGTCGAGAAGCGGGATACCCAGCATCTCGGCTACCCTCACTTCCTCCACACTCAGTTCCTTGAGTGTGGAGTCGACGTTGGAGAGGCGGTCCTTGAGCCACCCATGGCTCCCATCGACCATGCTGCCCTCCGGCAGATGGGGTTTTGCCGTGCTCCTGGAGGTTGGGAGAAGATACGGCCCGCTGGCAGCACCGAGTCATCCTCCAGTTCATCTACCACTCCCTCTACTGCCGCTGCCCCGCTCCTCGCTCTACCACCTCCACCACCTCCCACAGTTTCCCGGGAGGAGTTCGAGGCCCACCAACGGCGCGTGGAGGAGTTGGCCGCCCAGTATGAGGAGTTGCGCCGGATGATCGAGCGTGGTGGACCACCGGCCAAGTAGTTTGCTCAGGGATTTGGCTGTCTGGCGGCTCATGTTTTGAAACTTGTTATGTATTGCTGGAGATTGTTGATGTCATTGTCTTTTATTTTTTTTCTTTCGCTATGCTTTACCGTACTCTATCTCTGCGTTCCACTTCAGTTATAACATTGTGAACCAGTTTAATGTAGGACTCACTTATGAGTCCCCTTTTGATTTCTAACAATGGGCTTGAAGCGTATTGTTAGAACCTAAGGTTTTGCTGATTATGGTAACAGAGTAAGTCTGGTGACAGAAGAAATATCACTGATAATAGCATCAGAGCAAGTCTGGGCGATGAACGAGTCTGACCGCGGAAGGAGTCGTTCTGCGACACAAGACTCTCATGGAAAGTTATAGAAGCTAAAAGGCGACACTCTACTGTTAGAACGTGGAGAAAAACAAGGAAATAACTGTCACACACGTTCAAATATGACCAGGCCCGAAAATTAAGGCGGTCAAGCTGAAAGAGCGCCAGAACGAGTCCTACTACAGAGCTGCTGAGATATTTCCCGCCCAATGCGTAGTGGGAGATCGTGGGAGGTCGTGGAAACGTCATTTTACACGTAATGGGAGCAGAAACTTCAGGTATTATCAGTATTTAAGCACCTAGAATCATTTGTAATCTTTGGAGCTCTTCACTTCCATATTTCTAGAGAGAGAGAGAGTCATATTAAGAGAGATATCATTTTCGAGAGATTCTAGTGAGACTTAGTCAATCAGCTTAGGTATTTATTACCTATAGAGCACACTAAACACTCCCCTTTACTCCTTGTTACGCATTGATCAAAGCCGAGAGTAGAGCGAGTGTTGGATGAGACAGAGTACCTCTGTCGAATCCCAAGATAGGAAGCTAGGTTGTAATTCACATTGAATTTCAATATAAGCAGAATTCTATCTTGTTAAATTATATACAAACGCTTCCGCATTATCTCCTTGGCAAATTTTGTCTCCAAGTAGGGTTGGTCTGAGACTAACACCTCAGACCTACTCTGTCAGCACCCCGATCCCATCAAGTGGTATCAGAGCCTGTGTTGGCTGACAAATCTCTCAAGATGGAAGATCTTATCGACTTAGAGGAGCTCGAGTCATGCACCACCAGTATGACGTGCTTGATGGCTCACAATGGTAAGAAAACCGCTCATGATCAGGTAAGTGAGACTCCCTCTGCAATGAAAATTTGCGAAAATTTTGGTTATGATGGTCATACGGACTATTCTTGTAATAAACTTCGTGATTTATCATTTAATATATATCGTGTGTCTGCAATTATCAAAGCTCGTGATCTTTACTATAATAGTTCTTCATTATCATCTAAGAGAGGACCCAAGTACATCGGGGTTCCCAAAACTAACCTGTAGCTTTTGCAGACAGAGTGGCTCAGAACAATGACTCTTGGTTTCTGGATAGTGATTGTTCAAGATATATGACAGGAAACCAAGTTGAGTTTACGACTCACTCTGACCATCAAGGGGGAAAGTTACTTTTAGAGACAACATGCACATAAATATCATAAGAATTGGCTCCATTGGTAACCCCTATTTATTTAAAGTTCATAATGTTTTCTTAATTGTTGTTATTGGACATAGTCTCTCAAGTGTCTCTCAAATTTGTGATTTCTCCAATCTTATGTTATAAGATTTATGACTCTAATTCTGGTGATCTTAAGGCAATATGGCACGTGTTGATATGAATATCCGATACATATATATGAGAATCACGTGCAGAGAGCAAACAGAGTCGGTCTGTAAATCATGTACCGAAGCAAGCCGACTATCTCTGCGAACCTTGTGCAGAAAGCAAGCTGAGTCGCTCCAGCTTCAAGTACTTTGAAGACTACGGTATTTTGATCAAAATTTTACCATTATGTATGATAATACCAGCTAAGGTCGTCAAATTCTCTAAATTTCATGCTCGCACTAAATTTACATACTTGAGTTCTCATTTCTTACAAGATTATGTGGAGATGAACTTAATCTAATTAAACTAAGTTTCCACAGACCCTAGCTTGCTGATATCATCACCAAGGCATCACATATGGTTGCATTTGAGCAATTGCGTACACACCAAGGCATGACTCGTTCTAACTGAGGGTGGTTGTATCTCCTCTCCCTCTTGGAGGCAGAGTCTAGGTACTCAGGTATAGTCTCTCTGGCACCATACTCTCCTTGGTTAAGTAGTTCAACTAAACTTTGTCTACAAATGTTTTTTGAAACCCGCCAAGTTTTTCCTTACCAATTCGACCAAAGCACCCACATCAACCATCCCACAACCCCAAAGCTTATATTCTCCTAACCCTCAAACCACTCCTACTCACTCTCCCACTCAAAGCCGAAAACCTTCCAAACAAGGCACTATTGTTGTCCCAACTCCCGAAACCAATCACTAAGTCTCCCATGGCCGTCTCACCATACAAAAATCTCATCCACTTTGGGTCCATCATTACTAATGCATAACTCACCCTACAGCCCTAGTCGATTACCCAACCTACCTTGCCCAAGATCCACTACTATCTCAGCCGAAGCCCTTGCCACTCCTACCAAACCCATTACCACTACCACTGAAGCAAAACCTACAACCTCTTACTACCTAAATCCATCACAACCCCTTTCCTTCATTCGACCAAGAAATACTGCTAGAGTCAATCTGCAGACAGAAGCAGTCTGGCAAAATTACCCACGTAGTTGAAGTGAATTTCAAAAAAAAAGAAAAAAAGGGAAAGAAAAGAAAAGGAAAGAAAGACAGAAATCCCATGAGAAGGCTAAAACAAAGCAAATTACGATCGTCTCTTCAACTTATAGAAGACGTACTCTTGCTTCAGCCACCACTTCCAAGAGTGGAACTTGTGTGACTCTAGTTTGCGCTTTATAGCAACGCTAGCTTGCACATATGGGTATGAATTCTTTGGCTAATACGCTTCACTACAACAGTTAGCCACATCTAGCACTCTCTTGAGATTCAAAATGAATGGGTCAATACCAAGATGCAGACCAAGTCCCTCGCCCCATTTCCTAGCCTACACCCCTGACCATACTTCTAACCTATCTCAAACTTTGTTTATCTTGGCGATGTTTTTTCTCAATTTGGTAGACTCCGTTGGTTGATTATTTAGCCATGTGATTGCTTCTGGATGTCAGGCATACTCACCCTGTTTTGCCTGATGATGTCAAAAAGGGGGAAAGCGGTGAATCCCACTCTCACTAAGACGAATTAATGTTTTTGGTGGTAGGAAGACTTGAATTGCACTTATGGATTTGGCCCTGCTTGATGGTTAAGCATACTATTTCTGTTTAAGCTTAGTTTAATTCTATTACGCTCTTTTCTCATTGATCTTGTCTTAAATGACGTGCTCAAACTTAGGGGGAATATTGGACTAAGGGGAATCAGTCAATGACGCTGGTTCTTCCAAGCTTGTTTGCTTGTGTGTCTTTTTTACAGGTTAACTCTTGCTACGGGATTCACCCGAGTGATTTTTGGCATCATCAGCAAAAAAGGGGGAAAATATGTGAAAATATTAGAGTTTTGCTGAAGATTGCCAAAGCCTAGCCGTCAGCAAGAGTCGGTCTGAGAATTGAAGCAACGAAAAGAGACCAAGTCAAAGACAGTATGAGTTTAGAGAACAGTAACTCCCACTGCAGAACAAGTCATCCAGAGCCTGCCCACAGACAAAGAGTCTCGACAGACGTAGTTTGGTTGTCAACCAACTCGATCTGTCAAGCGGTTTGCATTCATATCATCTTATAAATGATGCTTAACTTAAGGGGGAACTTTATCTCATCTTGACTGAGTCGGTTCCCTTTGCCATCATCAGCAAAAAGGGGGAATTTGTTGGAACCTAAGGTTTTGCTGATTATGGCAACAGAGTAAGTCTGGTGACAGAAGAAATATCACTGATAATAGCATCAGAGCAAGTTTGGGCGATGAACGAGTCTGACCGCAGAAGGAGTCGTTCTGCGACAAGACTCTCATGGAAAGTTATAGAAGCTAAAAGGCGACACTCTACTGTTAGAACGTGGAGAAAAACAAGGAAATAACTGTCACACACGTTCAAATATGACCAGGCCCGAAAATTAAGGCGGTCAAGCTGAAAGAGCGCCAGAACGAGTCCCACTACAGAGCTGCTGAGATATTTCCCGCCCAATGTGTAGTGGGAGATCGTGGGAGGTCGTGGAAACGTCATTTTACACGTAATGGGAGCAGAAACTTCGGGTATTATCAGTATTTAAGCACCTAGAATCATTTGTAATCTTTGGAGCTCTTCACTTCCATATTTCTAGAGAGAGAGAGTCATATTAAGAGAGATATCATTTTCGAGAGATTCTAGTGAGACTTAGTCAATCAGCTTAGGTATTTATTACCTATAGAGCACACTAAACACTCCCCTTTACTCCTTGTTACGCATTGATCAAAGCCGAGAGTAGAGCGAGTGTTGGATGAGACAGAGTACCTCTGTCGAATCTCAAGATAGGAAGCTAGGTTGTAATTCACATTGAATTTCAATATAAGCAGAATCCTATCTTGTTAAATTATATACAAACGCTTCCGCATTATCTCATTGGCAAATACTTGTCTCCAAGTAGGGTTGGTCTGAGACTAACACCTCAGACCTACTCTGTCAGCACCTCGATCCCATCACGTATTCCTCGGAATCATGTTGCGCCTAGTTTATTCTTGTCTTTGCTTTGTAGCTTCCTACACACTGCATGCAAGCACCCTTCAACGCTGCATAGGACACATGCAAGAGGAACTCTTGCAAAATTTTCCTAGGTCTCGCGCTTCAACGACCCCGGACACTCTCCAGTGTGGGGGAACCCTTTGCCCAATACACGTCTTATCAGGGGAGTACTAGTTCGCTAAATTATTACACAATGCTTTACAACTTAATGTACTATATGTTTCGGGCATCGAAAAGGTCTTCTGTTCTTTCCCTTTGGGGTTTAGCTTTGACAAATGAGGACATTGTCCTACTCAAGTGTGGGGGAAACGACCTTTTCTTTTTGATGCACTTCTTTATCTCCTTATACATGTCTATTGATGCCATGAAGAAGTTCCATTTGTATTAAGCAAGTATTTCCATGAATGCTTAGAACTTTCCACCAAAATTTTCAAATTTTCTCTCTTAAGGAGCAATTAATTGCGGTGTTTCCATAAATCCCTTTCTTGGTGAATTTTTATTGCTTAGGGGTCCTTTCTAATCCTCTCATCTAGGGATTGCTAAGGGGTTTTTCCTCGTGGAAATTTTTAAAAGGACTTGAGAGGCACCATTGGTAACCAACAAATGAGAGTTGAGTGTTCTGTGGAGCCAAAGGCACAATTCCAAATAATTTCTTCTCATCTCTTGTTGTAAAAGAAAATCAAATGTAAATCTCTATTTTTCCTTTGTTTTTCCTTAATGCCCATTCTTGAGAGAAGTTGGCCATGGTAAAAGTTCTCCAAGTCCAAAGATCTTTAAGCACTTGGAAACACTCTAGACATACCCCGAAGCTCTATATTTTTATTTACCCTAAGCACACCCATGTCACCATGAGAAGGTTGGTTGCACTCCTCTTGAGATTTTTTCACAATTTTGCTCACCAAAGTTCAAGAAATATTCATCTAAATACTTACTTGCTATAAATGTTCCTTCTTGCTATGGGTTCCTAGCAAATTTTGCTTGAGGACAAGCAAATAGATAAGTATGGGGGAGTTGATAAGTGGTGAAATGATGTATTTATAAGGTCTTTATTTACCTTTATTTCGTGCAACTATTGATTTATTTCACCACTTGATAGAGCATTTCGTTAATATAGTTAAACTCATGCAGTTTTAATTTAAATTTAGGTAAAAGCTCACTTGAGCAATGGTTTTTGGGAGACTCTCAAGACTTTGTAGCTGAGCTTTAATGCCCCGAGGAGTGTGTCAAAGACGAGGGGTCAAACGAGTCAATTTCGGTGCAAAAGAGTCATTTCTGGTGTGGACCGCCCCTGTGGGGCGGTCCAGTCGACTTCGGAACACGGGAATCGCCTCTGGTGTGGACCGCCCCTGTGGACCGCCCTTGTGGGGCGGTCCCGACGGAAATTTGCCCAGAACAATCGTTTAAAGACGGGAAAAAAGAGGGGGTTTGGCTCATTCTTTGCATTTTATACTTCCACACACACACACAGGAGAAGAGAAAGAACGGGAAGAAGGAGAAAGAAGAGGAGAAAGAAGAGGAAGAAGAGAAGAAGGAAGAACTCACCTTCTCCAAAGCTTCCAAGCTCCAACAATGGCTTCTTCTTGCTCTTTTCTAGTTTTTCTTTCCTCTATGCTTGAGTAGTACTCTGTTGTGCTTGGGGATGGGTCTTTGAACCCAAACCCTAGATTTTGCTTGTGAATCTCGATTATGCCTTAATATAGTTGTTTCTCTCTCAATTATCATTCAATGTTCTCAAATTGATCTCTTGAGTGCATTTGTGGTGAACCCCATCTACAATTTGATTTTGAGTTAGGGTTTGTGACCAAATTGAGAGAGAACTCTTAATTTATGCTTCTAGGATTAGTGAGTATAATTTGGAGCTTTGTTTTAGAACTTGCTTATTGCTACTTAGTGAGTTTAGTCCTAATTGATTTTGAAGGCTAAAATTAACTAAGTAAGAATTAACTCATCTTTGGTTTAGAGGTTATTATTATTATTGTTCTAAAAAGACAACTATGGCATAAGAAGAGTTGCTAGCATGTCTAGGTAGTTTGGGTGATTGCCAAATTCCCAAAATACTTTTCCATCCAATCCATCAAACTTTCACCTTTAGTTTATTTGTTGTTCTTGCAATTACTCAACCAACACAATCAAGCTTGCCGCCGGCTAAACCCCAATTACTGTTTTCATTGCAATTACTAAGTACCGATATTAGGAAGTTAGGACCAATTTCCTTGTGGATACGACACTTGTTGTACTACACCGATTAGGTGCACTTGTCTATTCCTTGCATTTATTTATATACTTTGTTATATAGTTTTTGCACAACAAGGATCACCCATGTACACCCTCGAACATGACACTTAATTAGTGGTATGTGTCAAGGCTCAAAAGATAGGGCAATGTATTTATGTTGAATATTAGAGTATATGAGGAGATAAGATGCCCTCTATAAAACCCTATTAATGTCTATAACTCCCAGATTTTAAAACATTGCAAACCAAAAAATTGAAATCGAGTACAAGAAGTTAGACGATTCTAAAATCCAGACTGCAACTGGGAAAGTAGCTCCATCCCCAGCACCCCGCCTTGTAAAAATCTAGGCTACTATTAGGGGATGTTAGTCACCCTAATGCCTGCCTAAAGAAGTCCTGACTATAACAAGGGATAATAAATAGCTCAATCCCAATGACCCGCCATTGGATTATTTTTGGAAGAGAGACAAAGGATGTCTAACTTAGGAAAGAAAAGGGTTTGAAGGTGTTAGACATCTCATGTCCCCCTACAAAAGGTTTCGATATGAGTTATATGTTTTGAAGTCTTGAGACTATTGTTTGGAAAAGACTTAGGTTTGGAAAAAATGTTGAGAATAGTTCAGAATTGGTAAAGAATAGTTTTTGAATTGTTGAAATGATTTTTGAATGAGTTCTAGAATTTTTGAAATGATTTTGAGTTTTGAAATGATTTTAAATTCTAAAATCTTTTTAAATTTTAGGAATGATAGTAGATTATTATAAAGGTTAAATCATGAATTGATTTATTTCTGATTAAATAAGGTTGTTTGAAGTTATAAAATAGTGTTTGATTAAAGATTAATTGGATGTTGGACAATTTGTTTTGATTTGAAGACTTGGTTCAAAAATAAAAGTAGTCAGATAGTTTGAACAGAATTTGAAAATAATAGTTAGGCTAGAAGTCAAGTGGCTTAATTGGCAAATGGGTTATGACTAAAAGAAGACCAAACAATGGGAAATGATGGATTGATTTGGATGTATAATCCATTGGGGTATTAGAAGTTTGGGATCTAAAGATGAATTAATCCATTATGATTTATGATTATTATGATTGATTTCAATTTCATGTTGGGTTATGATTTGGGTATAGGGTGTCACCTTCACCAAATGGGCCCATGGTCTGTTTAGTGTGAAGGGACATCCCTATCCAAATAAACCCATGAATTTGGATCGTAAGATCGTTGGATCCTAGGATCGAATCGCGATCTGGTGAACAGTGGTTTAGCCCCAATTTATGCTATCACACATCCTATAAGGACCTCCACATCAGCCATATATTCTTTGGTGATGATGCTCTCCATATATGTTGGGGGATCAGGAGTCCATCTTCCTTATGCTCGACAAAACAACCTCTTTTCGAAGGCCTCAAGTCTTAAGCTTAACATATTCAATATAATATCTTTCTAGGGGGTCCCGCTTCCCTCCATCATTCTCTTCACAGGATTAAGAAAGGCTCATTTTATTTTTGTTACCTTTAGCATTCTCATGTTTGCTAGAAACCCTATAACCTTAAACTTTTACCCTCAACTGATAGAATCCGAAATAATATATTCACTTTGGGTGGAAAGCTTCTGTTTGCGGGTCATCTCACCTTTATTTAGAGCATTTTCTATGACATTGTGGGTTTGGGGCTTCTTGCGCTGTCATTCCAAAAATTGTTATCAAAACATTAATAAGAGTCTTCACTCATTTTTTTGCTATCGGCATGAATAAGAAAGTTGGGGGCTCTTAGTCTCAAGGATATCCTTAAATGAAACATGTGCTTCTTTCTCAAATCCATTTAGCCTATTGATAACAATGTTGATAGTCTATTGATCTAGTGGATTCACAGTGCGTACCTTGATGACTCTACTTTGGTCCACTTCTTAGAAAAGGGGATGACCCTTGGGCCTGGAAATCTATTCCTTATGGTAGGGATTGGTGGATCAAAACTTGTGGTTTGACACTAACATAATTTCTCTCATTCTCTCATATTCTAACCGCCCCTCGGTGAGCAAATTTGTGATGGTGTAGCCAATCCTCTCATCCATTCCCCTAGTTTGATATTGTTGGAGAACTTGGTCTATTCTGAAAGCTAGATTCATGTTTTGGGTCTCGCTAAAAGGAAGTCTCAGATAAGCTCCAATCCTGGGACAAGTGTCTTACTATTAGATGCTAGCTCTTTGAGCATGTTTTGTAGGATTTGATCTGATTGACTTGGAATTTCTACCAACTAGTATAGCCTTCTCAGTTGCATTATTTGGATTCCCCGCTAATACAAGAGGAAAAAGACACATAGACTTTGTGAGATGAGCCGTCATTGTCAACTCAAAATACGCCATCTGGATCGAGCGGTACAAACTAGCTATGGCAAATCAACCTAGATACCCTTCATAATCGTTGCAGACTGGGGACCTTGGCTGGATTGTGTGCTTAGCTCTTTGCCTTGTGGGGTTCTTGGTTGCTCCTCAAGTTGGCTTGTTGTCATCTTTGCTCTTTGTTGGTGTATTGTCATCTTTTATACTTTTGTAGTGGTACCCTGTCCCCAATCAACTACCTTTCCATATGTTACCTTTTATTAAAAAAATCGTGTTCAAATAGCAAGTCCTACATTTTTGCGGAAAATGAAAAAGATATGAAAAAATTAAGCAAAACTATCTATCTCTATTTATACCTCTAATGAACAATATATGAATCCTAATTGGTTTCAAAAAAAAAAAATTGAATCCTAGTCGATCTACTTACTTAGGAGGTGTTCCCACACGCATCAATGCGACATACGCAATGAAGCGGTAACCAACAAGCATTACAATCATAGCCAACCAGGCGACCCACTGCTGATCTAACCCAACAGTCATAACAGTTGGAAATCCTCCACTTGACACACACCACCATCATCATCACACCTGTAGGTCTGACCATGATCATACTGCGAACCAGCATCAACTTAACGTGTATTGCAACACAGACAAGTACTTAACCCAGCTAATAAACCTTGGCACATGCTGCACATAGAACCCACCCGCCATCATAAAAGTAAGCATCAGCACCGATCCAAAAACACTGGCGTTTTTTAATTTCAAAAACACCGCACCAAGTGCAAGCCCAAGACCTTGTGAGACAAGTACACTGAGTAAGAGTGAGATTAAAGTGTAGAAGAATGCAGCTGCGGTTGGTTTGAGTGATGTTGCCCAGTAGACAATGATTAAGAAGATTGTTGGAAGGACAAGTTCCATTGGTAAATCACCAACTGTTCGTGCAATGAAATATGATGATAGACGGTACATTCCTGAAGATCTTTCTTTAGCTAAGATGAAATGTTCTGGTGGGAAAGTGAATATTGCTTGGAATAATGGGTAGAACCCCCAGAATGCTGTGATGAAGAACAATAACCCTACCTGAAAATTTTCAGAAAGAAGAATCAAAATCAGTCATCAGCTGGAGATAGATATGTCTGAATTAACAGATGCAAGTTTGTTTGTACAATTGTACTTGTAGAGAGGCTAGCTAGCTCTGGTTACCTGATCTTGTAAGTGAGATACGTCTGATTTAAACCATAAGAGACTGACTAGCAATGAGATTGAGATAACTTGACAGATGTTTAACTTGCTAAAAGACTCATGTTTCCTCTCCTTAACACCTCTTTCTAATAACACTATAAACTGTTGCCACCATGTAGTTGCCCACTTACTAGTACTACTACTAGTAGAAGTACTCATAACAACAACACCTTCATCATCCTCAAGTACTTGTCTTATATCCAACTTCACTTTATTCTCCAAACACTCCTTATACTTTGAAACCAACCTTAGTTTCATCTCAGCCACTTGATCCTGTAACTCCTCTTCTTCATCCGGTGGCGGTGAGATCATCCCATTAGCAAGATCAAGCAAGAAATCAGCTGGATTCATTGCCACAGAAGGTGCAAACCCAATACTCTCAAAATACCCCATAACTTGACCTCCATCACCAAAATACAACGGATTACCTTCAGACAAAAGCAGTACTTTATTAAACATATAAAACAGTTTACTCGACGGTTGATGAATTGTCATAACCACAGTCCTTCCACCACCAACTGCTAATCCCGCTAATGTCGATACAATCTTCACCGCAGTTGTTGAATCTAACCCTGAAGTGGGTTCATCTAACAACAATAGACTTGGATTAATCAACATCTCTTGTCCAATACTAACTCGTTTCCTTTCACCACCTGATACACCTCGAACAAATGGCCCACCAATTACACTGTTCTTACAGCGTTGTAATCCGAGTTGTACAATCACAGCTTCAGCGTGTGCGATCTTCTCTTGTTTAGTTTAAACTCTTTGGGAGACGTAAGAGTGCTGTGTATACTAGGGTTTCAGTTACTGTGAGATGTTCGTAGAGTATATCGTCTTGTGTGACGAAACCAATACTGCGTTTTAAATGGGTTGAGAATGGGGATCCGTTGTAAGTTACTGTACCGGTTAGTAATTTGCCGCCCAAACGGCCACCTAATGCAGTTAGTAAAGTGTGTTTTGCCGCTTCCTGATGGTCCTAACATGGCTAGCATTTCACTTGGTTGGACTAAGCCTGTGATTCCTTTTAGATTTCTTTCTCGGTTGTGTTGTTGTTTCGGGATTCTCCCGGTTTGTTGATGACTTCTTGAGGAAGTGAAGAAGATTTCTACCTTTTGTTGTTGATGTTTTGGGATCTTGATCTTGTAAACCACATCTTCAAACTGCAATTAAGCAAAGCAACCACATAAAGTACTCTATCTTAATAAAGTTTATCAATTTTATAGCACTGAAATATGTACTAGTAATAACTTGTTTGAAGACATGCTTACAAAGTCTGCCCATAGTAATTAGTAATCAATACACTAGTATTTCAAGGTCAAACCCTAATTAATTTCGACTACATGCATTTCTTGTGCAGACTACTTGAAAAAGTTCATGCATAGTCATATCATATCACTCAATGGAGGCATACTTTTTAAGGAAAAAATAAAGAAAACATCAGAACATATCCATCACCATTCGACTCGTCGACTTTGCAGATCAAAATAATACTACTTTTACTAATTAAGGTGATTAATCTAGTATTCAAATTCAGTACTACTACGTACTTGTATTAATTGTTTGTAAGTAATTAATATTGACAAGATATATAAAGAATCATGATATATAACCTTTAACGTGATTGGGCGATTCGCCGCTCTCTTGAAGATGGCATTTACATCTTTGTTTTCTTGGGTCGATGTCGTCTGAGACTCCAAATCTTCCATCGATTTCTTCTCAATCGGCCGATCAAAGAAAGAAATGAAAAGGGTTAACGTAACCTAAACTTGAAGGAGCTCACAAGAGAAAGAACTTTAATAATTATAATGTGAAAGGAGAATGAAACAGAAAAAGATCAGAAGAATGTTGGTTAGCAGTGATCGAAGAAAGCAAGCGGCAGAGTGAAGGAAGAGGAGGGGCCGCGAGAAGGAGATGACAGAATCATGTTAGAAGGTTGTGATGCTTCATTAAATTCTCGGAATCATGTAAAACTTCGGAGAGCAATTTCCGGCTCTTTTTATGGCATGGGCCAGGTTGAGGTTGGAAGCGTGTGAAAACTCTAGTGTTGTTCTTCGTATTGCGGGGATTTCGTGTAGACTTTTTCTTTTTAATTTCTTCTCCAGCGGAATTAATCAAGCTCCGCTAAAGCGAGTTTAGCTGCTTTTTATTAGTCACATGCTCTAATCGTGTTAAGGGTGTGTCCGGGCACAGCCTCGCACCGGACTCCGAGTGTCTATAGCAAATCCGGACACTTGTACATTATGAGTTTCTTTCCTTTGCAGTATGTCCAATTTCCCTTAGATTGCATCGTAAGTTATAAAAACATCAAAACCAGACATTTTTGATAGCGGAAAAAAAAATCTAATTGCTCTAGCTCGGGTGCTACACGTCGTCACTTACCCATGTGAGCAACAAGGCTTCCACTTACTAAATTAGTATAACTCACAACCGCTATGATGACTAGATATTTTAACCAATATTAACAACATCAAATCTAAAATCCGAACAAGTGAGCTACTACATAATCCCAACAGTATACAACCGTAACATAATACAGACGACCCAAAAGTCCTGCACTCCGGCTTCAGCTCTCAATCAATGTCCTGTAATGTATTGTCATATAGGCTCAGCGAAACGCTGAATATGCTAAAGTGTAATCCTAGATCCTTTAATCACTTAAGTCATTTAACCGTCTTAACATGCGGTTCATGTCATGCTGTTCCGGTTTACAAGTATATATTAAAGTTGTAAAATGTTGAATGTAAACACACAGTAGTCCATCCGATATAAACACAGCATTACACAAACAATCATTTACATAATCCAAACAATAAACGAGTTAATGCAATAATAACGTGAAAGTCGTTTTCTTGCGAATGGTACTCATTACTCGGACTTCGAGGCCCATTGTTTGTTATATCCATGCTCGCGAGAGTTATTTGAGTCTCATATCATTGATTAGACATGTCTATCCATTTACGTGGAACTCCGTCAATTGATCAGCCTGATGACATGTCCTCAATACTTACCCCTACAATGGCGGGTCACCAACTACCGAAGTCATTACCTTTACGTGGGAACTTGGTCCAATGATCAGTCTGATCAAATGGAATAACATACGAGTGGACCTACACACATCATCCGCTTTATTGTGATCACTATGCGTACCAGTTATTCCGACTACCCTGGGTTTTCTCCTCATATATCAATTCCCCACCATGTGATTAAGTAACTTATCGATTTACCTAAGATATATTCTTAGGTTATGGAGAATACATTATAATATAGATGCCATATAGGTCTTACATAATACCTAAAAGTCGTCTAGGTCATATTCATATTCGAGTTCATGCTCTAGAGATGATTATTACCGAATCTCTTTCCTAAGTCTTTTACTTAGGTTGATTAGGAATTTTATGATGTTTCATTGAACTTCCATAAGTAATTATCTTCCTAATCGAACTCGTGTCTTAAGTCGAGTTATAGTCAAAATTACTCTAGTCTGAGAGATGTTCGCGCACAGTTCAAAAACGTGAAAATGTCGAGCAATTAATCATACAATCACATGCATATAAGAAGCATATCGCTCTTAACAGGTAAACACACACAAACACGTCTAAACCCAAGGAAACCTTCGGGATGTTCAGACCACACAGTAACATACTGCAACACCACCGTCGTGAGCAAGAAAGATTGGATGTCCGACCCCACGACCGTCACCTGCAACCGTCCTCTATGCACTAACTGATCTGAACGTATAACGCTAATTGTTAATTCCTATGATCTCGAGAAACTCGGTATTCCTGAATAGCGCTAATTCCCCCGGTGATTAACCCTTTAGTTAGTTAGTCGCTATTACTCGGGTTTTCGATGGTGTTCGGGATTAGTTAAACCATCCTCTAGTTAGGTAATAAACAACATGTAGTGTTAGTTTACTACTAGGATTTAATCCACATAATATCCCATTTATTCATAGGTTATTAATCTTGTTATATAAATTTATGTATATATATAACATATAGTTTGTTACTATATGTTATAATTGACCTTATAGTATTATTAACTATAAACTCCCATTTAGGTTATGTGTTGGTCAACTGACCTCTTTGGTCAATTAAGTTGACTTGAATCAATTGGGTTGACTGGTCATGTATCAAGTCACATGTTTATATATAATACTAATATAAACCCCTTGATTATATAATCCCTAATAATATTATATAATTATTCCTTCATCATATAATCATGTGAATCATTCCTATCATCTCTCATGTGCTGAGCTATTTTACATCTTTCAGTCATTTAACCTCTCAAATTCAAATATTCCTTAATGTTTACTATCAAACTTATATTAAACTCCTCCCACTTACTAATAAGTTCCAAATTTCCTAATCTTATACACTTTCATTTATTTTCAAATATATTTCACATTATTTTATGTGAATTTATAATTCCTTACCTTATATACTTTCCACCTTAATGAATATTAATACTTTTATATTTATTGTAAGACTTATATCACTATCCACCATATACTAAATTTCATTCATAACTTTTGTTATTCACGCATTGTACCCCCAATTTCACAAATTAGATCCTTTCCACATAATCTTTTCTAATGTTACACTTATACTCCAAATATCATATCTTGTAATATTTCTACTCTTATTTAATTTTAACCCAAGGTTTTCACCTATATTTTATAAATACCGAATAGGCCCACCTTCTGTTCGAGTTTTATTTCTTTAACCACTAACTTTTCTTTATTTATAACCCACATTATTTTACACCTTAAAATATCATCCTTAAACTATATATTATACAATCTTATCATTTAACTCCAAATTCAACCCAAAAATTCTAGTACTTTCCAAACAGACCCTAGGCCGTTTTAATTCCATTTCACACCCAAACTTTCAGAATTTACAATTTTAACCCCCAATAGTTTCATAAATCTTAGATTTACCTCCTAAACTTTACTTAAATTCCTAATTTAATTATTTCTTTCATCTAATTTGGTCAATACTCATAATATGGTCAAGGTTGACCACCTAACACTACCTTGACCCATACCTTTCCATAATTACAGATTTGACCCCAAATTTCCTAGAGTTTTCATCATTTAAGTCCTTAACTTTCCAAAACACAAAATTTTCATCTAAACTCGAAATGAGACCTAACTTTAGGTCAATTAACACTGTGCCAACCTAATTATTATTTATTTACACTTAACCTCTCATGTTATACCCCCTTTGTTCACTAGAACATCCTTTAAGTTTCTAAACACTTTTAAAACTTTTTTTAACCTTAAACTTAAATCAATTACCACTTAATTCGTAGGTAATTTATCCTTATAATTTTAGGTGATTAAAACTCACCAAATAGCCCCTTAACACCATATTTTCTCACCAAACACTATACTAACTAACCAAATACCTAACTTTTAAGCATAAAAAGCATTAAATAACATATTAAAATGGTCTAATGCATGGCCTTATTACAGACCTCAAACATAACACTAAAATGACATGAATGTTCCTTAGAACAAATTAGCCACATATTTTTCAATGTTATCCCAAACCTTTTTTATAATTGCATTTTCACCCCCTTTAACTTATATTTATGACATTATAAGTCATTATACACCTAGGTAACCTTGCCAAATGTGGTCCCAACAATTTTTTTGTGCAATTATAGGTTAAAATAACCCATTTCAACCCTTATGTTCTCGCTTCATTTAGTTGGACAACATAATTCTTTTAAAACCTTAAAACATGTGTTTTTGCTAACTTACATGTTTAAGGCTGCAAAATCACTTCTTGGTAGCTCCTCTTCTGAACTTAATTTAGTATAAGCTAGATTAGATTATGCTCAAAACATAAGCTATACCATGCTCAAAGTTCCTAAGCTTGGTTAAATTACTTTACCCTCAAAAAGTTGATTTTCAAGCTTGTTTCCACTCCTCCTCCTTGGTCAAGGTCAAGTCTAGGTTTTCAAATACTCGTTTGGCTTGACTGATTTCGAGAAGTTTGTGTTAATCTCTAATGTTACTATTCATTTGAACGAGAATTAAGTTGTCAAAAGCAAAGATAAGGAATCTTAAGCATGAAAAGGAGCTTTAGGAGATTAGTTTTACCTTGATGATCTTGGGAAGATTTTCACTTCAAAATCTCGGCTATAAAGAGAAAAGTATCTAGGAGTTAGATCACTTGTATATCTAAAGATATAAGGTAGATTAAGAACTTGGAAACCTTAAGAAATGACTTGCCCTTGAATCCTTTTGGAAGATGATTCCTTGGTGAAGTTTTCCCGACAAGAGAAGCTAGAACATCCTTCATTTCAAGCATGAAAATATGATGAAAAATGGGTAAGAAACTTGACCATTTTTGGCTAGAATAGATCAAAGGGAAAAAGATGAATCTTAAGGCACCATTTTATACCTTAAGCTTGAAAGGATCTTCCTTGCTCGTTGAATGAGTAACTGCCAAAATTTAGCTCCAGAACTCTTGATTTTGAGCTTAGTTGTGGAAGGAAGTGTTTGGAGACTTCTCCTCTTTGATTTGAGGAAGAAAGAAGAAGAATTGGAAGGGAAAAGGAGATGTGGGTCTAAGTCACCGTTGATGTGTTTCTTGGTATTCTTCAAGCTTTCAAGAACAAGATGAGGAAGAAGATTAGAGGAATAATATGATTATTCTCAGCTGGCTAAGTAGAAAGGAGAGAGTGAAGTGAGATATTCTTACTTTCTTAAGTGATAATAAGTAATGAACTTATCTTTACTTTGGCTTTTATATACTAGGGAAGGAAATATGGACTTGGTAAGGTGATTCATCCCTTTATTTCCTCCTCCAAGATATATTTTAAGGTGGTCTTGTTGACCATTGACCAAGCAAATAAGATTAAGGCTTTGTTTGGCATTATTTAGGTACTATTCACATTTTGGTGCCATATTTCTGACTTTTTAAAATATTTGAATTAGGCTTCCTAATGTGGTAAATTATAGTAAATTAGTACATTATGATGTAAAGAAGCCCTTAAAAGCACCCCAAACCAATTTATAAGACAATTTCATAAAATGTGCATTAAGAAGTTTTAAAGCACCATTTGTGTTTTAACACATTTTTGGTTTGATTTTATTTGGTAATGGTTTTATTTAGTCTTTAGTTTATATATAAGTTTAGGAATCCACTTTGGACCCGAATTGAGGTCACACAATCTCTTAGGTTTCTTAAGCACATTTTTGGCTTTAAATGATCTTAAAGCACATTTTTGCTTTATAAGATCTTAGATTGTTCCTCATTGATCTTAAGGCACATTTTATCCTTAATATCATTATTATATAATTTTATTCATTAATAGTTAGTTAGGGTTATTTCAGAGACCGAAGATAATTGCTACTATGTCAACCCCCCCAAGCTCAGGAAATTCAACCACACTAGTTGGTGTGAGTAGATGATAGACCAGTTGATTTTGATCGACTTGCAATTATGGTATGTGGTGACCAAGTATATTAAGCCTAAGATCGAAAAAATGGAGTCGAACGAAGTGTCAACAAGATGATCAGCAAAAACAAACAAGCTCGTAGAGCTATCATGCCATCTCTGTCAGACTCGGATCAATAGAAGCTACTGGGATTGTGCATGGCCAAGGAGGTATGGGATTTCCTAAAACTGCAAATGCAGAAACTGATTCCATAAGAAATGCAAAAGGCAAGCAATTTAAGAGACAAATAGACAACTTTAAGATGTGAGAAGGCGAGTCTATTACTTAGACTTTGGAAGGTTTGAAAATTCTCAGAGATCTTAAAGTTGTTGGTGTAACACTCTCAAACGATGTTATTAACAAGAGATTCCTGGAAGTCTGGGAAAAGAGTGGCTAAGTTATACATCCTTGCTCGAAGCTACACAAGATCGGTCAGAGATATCGCTAGAAGAACTCAGTTCTGAACTCATGGTCTATGAAGGGTAGATGAAAGGAGAAATTGCTACTCAAACTAAGGATCGGACCCTAAACACACGTGTACCTACCATAAATCAGAAGATGAGGATTTTGATGAAGGTGAAAAATTACTGAGATTATGACAAAATTTAGAAGTTGTGTGGTAGACAACAAAGGTCAAATCAATAGTGTAAGTCAAAGGAGGGACAAATTACATGTTTTAAGTGTAACAAACCTGGTCATGTTGTTAAGGATTACCCTCTCCACCGGAAGGAAAATTCTCAAATAAAGATTAAGAAACACTTAAACACAGCGAAAGCTGCATGGGAATATGACATCTTAGTTGCAAACTTAGAAATAGGGGAGGAAACTCAGTTGCGCATGACAGCAGTTGCTCATGAAGATGTTGGGTATCAATCCCGAGTATTGCATAAGGAGAAGGGTAATTGGAAGGACACTCTCGATAAAAAGAGGTGTTTATTATGTTAACTTCTGCCATCTCTGAGATAAAAGCAATGAAGCATCGGTATGATACTGAGATCAGAGACTCAGGGTTAAGTGGAAGATCTGAGTAAGTCATTGACTAAAAATGAAAATTGTATCATAAAGAGTCTGGATAAGCCAAGGAGTAACTTTGTTAGTCCTTTGGAGACTAAAATTCTCACTCTTTCATGTTGGGCACAAGAGGGTGAATTCCCTTTTAGATCACAACAAATCACTGAAAAGGAATGTGAAACGCTCTCAGGCACAAGAGGAGACTAAAATTCTTAGTGAGTTTATGACTCTACTCCTGAGTTCTTCGTGAGTAACTGAATCAGGAAGAACATTCTAGGAATTGCAAGACACAATGGTTTTCCTCTGTCTACCGCTGAGAGAGGTTTAAAAAGTATCACGCTCGATGCGGGAATCTTTTGTTTTCTTTTAGTTTGGTGTTTGCGCCAATATATGAAGCTACGGGTCGTAGTGTGTCGATGAACAGTTATGGGTCATGAGTTGGTGTTCCATACTTTGATTTTAACCTTTTTGTACATATATTGTGTATATATGTATATGTTTTTTTTAGAAATAATATATCTTTGCTGCATAACACTAGTTATGTACTTGTGTTTTAGTTTTAAATGTGCATTTCAGTAAAATTGATAGTACAATTTTAAAAAAAGTAAACCTTATACTTATTAAAATTATACTTCTCTAACGACAAAAATATAATCTACTTACTAACTTCCGCAAACAAAAATATGATATAGATTTCAAAACAAAATATTTTAAGACAATTTTTTTTTTGATCAGGGGAGCTACCAAATGTAGCAAAGTTAACCGTATACGGTTATGATCACCACAGGAATATCACCTGGCCGGTGCAGAAAACAGAGGAAACAAATCTAACAACACAATAGTTTCTGTAGCAGCATAAACGCTTATAACAATTCAGAAACACAGCAGAGATAGGAGCGCAGGAAAGTTCATAGCAGATTCTTGATATCTCGAGCACAGACTATCTCTTCCCATCGATCCACACAGCAGTCGATCCTTCTTCACCCATTCTAACACCTGGATTTTTGTAGATATAGCAACACCATCCCACTTGCATTCTACTGCATCGAAAACTACTCTATTCCTGGCATTCCATATGTTATATACTGCAAAGCAATAAGTACTTTTCCAAACTAACTTTGTTTTCTGCTGCTTGTTTTGTCAAAAACAAGATATTTTCTTTTTGATAAAGATTTGAATATCAATATCAGCTTATCAAATTTCACCACATTTATCTTTTGTTTATCCTCAAGCAAACAAATGAGATAAAAAAAGAGAGAGCACGGAGAAAGATGTGAAATTTTTCATATCAAAGGGCCGGTATTCTAAGTTTTTATATTCTTTTTTGTGTTGGACCTAATACTACACTTTTCTTTAAGGGCACGTCTTGGCTACAGCTGGGTGTAGCCATCGTTGGCTACATCCCAGCGCGTCTGCCTTTCACTTTCTTCTTCTTTTTTTCGTCGCACACAGTCGTTTTTCGTTTTCGTTTTGGTTTTTTTTTTAATTTTTTTTTCTTTTTATTATAAAAACATTAATTATTGTAACTTTTAATATATAAGTCCAAAATGAAAAAAATATATCATTGTTCATCTAAATTCAAGCTCTTCAAACAAGTCCAGTCATGGATATATTTTGACAACTTTTTAAAAATTATTTTTACATGTATAGTGTACAGAACATAAAGAAAACTTGTACAGTTGGTCAAAAAACTTGTACAGTTGATCATACAAAACCTGTACACATTTCATTAAAACATGTACAATCCCCACTAAAAACATGTACATCTTACATTAAAATATACAGATGGTCACATAAATCTGTACGAATCATTAATATGTATATCCTTATATTAAAACATGTCATATAAGGGAGAAAACTTGTACATTGATCATACAAACATGTACATATGACCATACAAACATGTACATATGTTCATTAAAGAACATGTACATTCTCACATTTAAACATTACATCGTCACATTAAAACATGTACATTCTCACATTAAATATGTACATACATCCTCACATTAAAATATCATAGTATACATGTAAAAATAATTTTTTTTAAAGTTGTCAAAACATATCCATACTGGTTTTATTTGAAGAGCTTGAATTTAGATGAACAATGATATATTTTTTTTCATTTTGGAATTATATATAAAAGTTACATAATTTAAAGTTTTTATAATAAAAAACAAAATAATAAATTCTTTAAAAAACAAAAGAAAAACAAAAAAAACAACAATACAAAGCGCTTACGTGCGCGACTACTGCGCGTGGTAAAAATGGAAAAAAAAACAAACCTATCTTCTTTTTCGCGCGTGCAACCCTCCCTCTCTCTGTATGTAGCCATCTCTGCCTATTGTTACTTGTTCTTTAAAATGTATTGTCGTTTACGTACTGGCTAGCTACCCTCGCAGTATAATGCCCCTGTTGGTGCGCAAACTGACATAATTATCAATGGAATATGCAAGGTGCATATGTATGCAAGTAGTACATCACTTTCACAAATGTGTTTTCATATCCGATCAATTTTATCTTTTAGTTCTAAATTAAACTTGAAGATTCTCCAACCTCATCTTCTTACTACCCCATATTTTTAATTAGAGCTTGACCAGTTGACTACTTTTAGCGTCCTCCTTCCCATCACACCACACCATACCATATCCTCTAAACAATGTCTTGCTAGAAGGTCTTTACAACCCTGTAGTTACCCGCCCCTCTACGAAGCGGTTGAATAAGTAATTTAATTGTCGAGGGTGATCTGATCTACCCACCGGGGATGAATGAATGTTTCAGGCATTTGGTGACAATTGTGACCATTCTGACTTCGCCACAATGTTGTATGTAGAATGAGAAAAATAGTTGATATGACAATTGATTATGTGACATACGGAGATTAATAAACTAGCTGATCAAAAAACTCGGTGCAAAAGAAAGCCAACATGTATCCTCTATCCTGCCTCTTTGTTAGAAAATTTCATTCAAATCTTCAAAAACTAACCCGGATGAGAAATAGGGGTTCGGACATGTGACATTGAGAGACAGTTGTGTATAGCTTATTAAGGTTGCGTTGGGCATGCTCAAAATGAGCATAAACTGACAGCCTAAATATAAATACTACCATAATGCTTTTGGACCTCCTTTATTTGTTTTTGTTTTTCGGCTCAAGAGCATAAATGTCAGCATAAATGCCTGCAGAAAATACTACTTTTTCGTTTTCCCCTTGCTTTCACTTCAGTTTCTTTACTCACTTCATAATGCAATTACTGTGACTATTGATTTTTTAAAAAGAAATTTTTTACAAGTTACTTTATTTGTCACAATTACATAAGAATGCTTCAAATAACTTAAAAAAATAGTACTACTTCTTTAGCCAAATTTAAAAAAACCACATTTATAATACAAATCTACAATATATTATTTGTAATACCACATAGATTAATAAAATTTTAAAAACCAATAAATATAAATTGTTGATATATAAATTAAAATATTAAAATAGTATATAGAAATATGAATGTATATAAATTTATTAACATACAAAATTACAAAAATATTATATATTATTAAAAATTACAATTTCACTAAATAAATTCACATAAAATTTGAAACGCTGAAACTCTTATTCTCTTGTTTTACGCTTTTATATTTATAAGAATTATAAAATTTAGATAATAAAAATATATTGTTTAGAAGTTAAATGTTTTGCTTAAATAATAAAAATTTTATTAGTTATATAAATATTTTTATTTTCTTTGGTTTCTCAAGATTTTTTTACTGTACATTAAATACTCATAGTAATAATAGTGAATTTTTCTATTTATTTTTACTAACAAAATAAGTTACGTAGTGTAATATAATAAATTGTAATTATAATATGAAAACGGTAAACGCTTACATATAACTAACTTAACCAAACATGTTACATATATGCCGCACTGCCAAACTGCAGTTTTCAAAACAACTGTATTTATGTCAGCGCATTCCTGCCAGCAAATATGCTGCATTTATACCAGCACATTCATGCTATCAAATATGCTACATTTATATTACCAAAACAGTCATGCGCCTAAATGAATACCAGACACACACGATAGATTTTAATTTTCTCATCTTCCACACTGTTCTAGCTATATGTCGATATATCACTGTCACTCAACTATACATACACTATATATATAGTTTTTTTCTGATAAGTTATTTATTATTTTGGTCTTGGACCTATTTATTTACTACACGTTCGTTTTCCTTAAAATGTATATTGTTGTTTACGTACCTGGCCAGCTACGACCCATGTTATTATTTATCACAGCTGAATAATTAATACTGCCCCTGTTGGCGCGCAAATGGATATTTATCAAATGTAAGGTCCATATATGCAAGTTTTTTTTATAATTGGCTGGAGAACCAGTTAATAAGGTAATATTGTGGTTCATACGAATCTTTCTCGTAAAAAAGATACATTTCAAAAGAACTAGGACGACAACAAGGTAAACAAAGAGAAGGAGAACAAGACTAGAGGATTCTTCTTATCCCTGTGCAACCGATTGAAGGTTTAGTAAGCCACTCATTCCTAGTGACTGTATCTCTTGAAAACAGCCCTCGCCAAGGGTACTTTGGGGGTGTTATGATATATATAGTTAGCATCAACCCGTTTAGCTAACGTCTATTTTGTAACGGTAATCTGTAATCTCTATCAGTTCAGAGATGTATAAAGGAACGGTGGGCGGTTGTAATTAGATAAGTCAGTCATTAGTCCTATGTCTGTTTGTCCTCTGAAATACCCAAATCAATAAAGAAGTTTTACCTTTCTTGATTCTTTTCTCTTCCTTCCTCCTCCTCCTGTCTCAGCAAAATTCACATGGTATCAGAGCAGGGACTGCATCGAATCTTTTAATTCCATCGAAATCGCTTTCCCTTACCACTAGGTTTCGATTATCTATAACTGAGTCCGTCGACACCCAGCCGGAAAAATGACGGGAAGTGGAGAGAAGGGTGTAGTCGAGAAACCCACGGGAAAGGATAAGGATTCCACCAGTGGAAAGCGCGTTGAAGAAGAAGACGACAAAGACGACGATAAAGACAACGATAAAGACGACGATCCCTATCGTCTTCTGAATTCGGACCTCCCTGGAATGGTTCTAACCGGGAACAAATACGATGGAGGATCTGAGTTCATAACATGGAAAAGAAACATCCTCATTGCTTTGTCTGCGAAGAACAAACTGGGATTTATTGACGGTACCTTGAAGAAACCGGAAAATCCACCCAAAAGAAGTCGAGCCTAGCAACGCAGCAATGACATCGTGATTTCCTGGATCCTTTCACGCCTGGACAAGGATTTGGCGGAAAGTGTCGTATTTTGCAAAACGGCTGCACAAATTTGGGCAGAGCTGATTAACAGGTTCGAAGAGGGGAACGCGGCGATTTTTTTATGCTTAAACAAGAGCTGGTAGACACCAAGCAAGGAGAGGATAACGTGAAGACCTATTATACCAAAATGAAACGCATTTGGGATGAACTCGACTCCTCCAATCCCTTGCCTCTCTGTAATTGTGGAGGAAAGAATCAACTGCGGGAGTACATTAGGGTTCAACGCTAGATGAAATTCTTGATGGGCACGCACCCGAAATTCGCTAATGCACGGGGAAACTTGCTTATGATGAAACCCTTTCCTAGCATTGAGCAGATTTACTCCCTCCTCATACAAGAAGAGAGGCAGAAAGAGACAACTCGAGTCGCTGCCACAGAAGAAGGTAGGTTGTCCTTTGCTGCAGAAACAGCGGCGACGACGTTCCCAACCTCTTCCAAGAAGCCTTCGAGGTCCCCAAGACGATAGAACCTCTATTGCACGCATTGTCACAAAACTGGGCACGTCGAGGAGCGATGTTTCGAGAAAATAGGGTACCCCTCGAATTGGCGATCAGGGAAGAACAAGAAGTCTACTGCGGCGACCAGCATTGAAGGAGATTCGAAAGATACTGGGAAAGAAAAACCTCAGAAGACTTATACTACTGAAGAACAGAACCAGATTCTCGCGCACTTGGCAAAGAGCCAAGAGGCGTCGAGCATGGTCAATCCACAGACAACCCCAAATTACGGTTTTATCGGTAAAAATTCTTTAACCTTCTCTAATAACCATAGATGTTTAACAGTTTTTCTGGAGCAACAAGATTCGTGCTTACATTCCAGTACCTTAAAAGGAATTAGGAACACATAATGGATTCTTGACACTGGAGCATCCCAACACATGTGCTTTGATCTTAACCTCTTCTCTGATATTAAAACCCTAGAACAGGAACAAAATGTGGCTATGCCCGATGGGCATCCACAAAAGGTTACATCTATAGGTACTATTAGAATAAATAAGAAGGTGATACTTACGGATGTTTTACATGTTCCTGCTTTTAGATTTAATCTGATATCTGTGGGAAAACTTGCGCAGGACATGAAAGGAAGGTTAGTCTTTGATGATCATTGTTGTCTTTTTCAGGACTCTAGAAATTACCTTGAATAATAGATAGGAACATACAAATCTGGAGTTTATCTGTTAGACGTTCACTGTGATCAAAGGAATGAAATTGTCTCTGCTTCAGCATGTGTGAAAATGCTTTAGTTAGTGCTTTCGACTGTAATGATGTTCTGTCTTTATGGCACCATAGATTAGGACATTTACCCCTTCCAAAATAGAGAAGTTAAAGATCTTAGACAAAAAGATTTGTAAAAGAAAATTTGTCTGTGAACCATGTAATAAAGGAAAGAGCCAATGATTACCATTTCAGAAAAAGGGCTCTATTGCTAAAGAAATCTTTGATCTAATGCACATAGATGTTTGGGGGCCTTACAAAACAACAACTCATGATGGTTTCAATTATTTCGTGACTTTTGTGGATGATAAGTCTAGAGCCACTTGGGTGCATCTTATTGCTGCTAAATATGATGCTTTTACTATTATTGTTGATTTTTTGAACATGGTGAGACTGCAATTTGGAAAAGAAGTAAAAGCAATACGAACCGATAATGCTTATGAATTAGGCAGCTCAAGAACCACATCAGATTTTCTGAAAAATAAGGGAATCATTAATCAAATTACATGTTCCCACACCCCACAACAAAATGGGGTGGTGGAAAGAAAACATAAGCATATCTTAGAAACTGTAAGAATTTTAATGTTTCACTCTTGTTTGCCAAAGAAGTTCTGGGGGAAAGTGTTCTTACAGCCGTGTATACTATAATAGGATGCCACTTGAGTGCCTAGAGGGGTTTCACCTTATGAAGTTTTGTATGGTAAAAGTCCTAACTATGAAGAGCTAAGATGTTTTGGATCTTTAGCATTTGCCCACATAAATCAGAGATTGAATGACAAATTTGCCCCTAGATCAGTAAAATGTATACTTCTTGGTTATGCCCCTAATAAAAGAGGTTAAAAACTGTTTGATCTGGAAAATGAAAGAATTATAGTCAATAGAGACGTGAGATTCTATGAAAACATTTACCTCTTCAGGGAATCACAAAATGTTGCAGATACAGAAACCTCATCTTTAGATTTTCCGCATGAAAGGGAAGTTGAGTATTATCCTTCAAATCTGTACATAGACTTTGTTGATCCTTTTCTTTTTGAGCAAGAAACATTGCAGGAAGCAGAGCCATAGAAGCTTACATCAACAGAGGACATAGCTACAACACAACAGACTGATCCTCAAGTCTTACCACCACCAAAAAGTCTGCGCAGATCTTCAAGAGCAAGAGAACAGCCAAGATACCTAGAGGGCTATGTAGTGGGTGCTGCCAACAGTAGAAGAAGAACAGCAGATACATCAGCTAAGTATCGAGATCCTTTTTCCTTTATTTTGAACCAAAGATTGAATGCAGTTTCTGATTTCGATACTGATGAGAATATTACTTTAGACCAAAGCTACTGCTGTGTTCTATGATGTTGCCACAGAGAACAATGAAAGTAACTGTGCCTGAAAATGTCTCCTTACCAAACTGTTTTAGTGTCTCTATTAATCAATAAAAAACTGAACCTTCTGATTTTTATGAGGCCATTAAGGACAAACATTGGGTAGAGGCTATGAAGGAAGAGTTTAGAGCACTAGAAGAAAATAGAACATGGGATATAGTTGAATTGCCAAAGGGGAAGAAACCGATAGGCTGTAAGTGGGTTTACAAGTTAAAATACAAAGCTGATGGCACACTAGAGAGACATAAAGCTAGGGTAGTCGTGAAGGGTATATACATAAAAGTATGGAGTTGACTACCAGGAAACATTCTCACCCATAGTAAAATTCACTACTATTAGGGCTTTGGTTGCCATCAGCTGTAAACGAAATTGGATCACATAACCCAACTTGACATAAGCAATGCTTTTCTCCATGGTGATTTAAAAGAGGAGGTGTATATGCAAATGCCGTTAGGATATACCATCGGTGAAAACAACCATGTTTGTAAACTTAGAAAATCTCTATACGGTTTAAAGCAAGCCTCTAGGCAATGACATGAGAAGTTAAGTGAATTTCTGTACAGTTTCAATTTTCAGCAATCTTTGAATGACTATTCACTATTCTTGAGAAAACAGAAAGGGAAATCTGTGTATCTTGCTGTGTACGTTGACGACATCTTGTTGACAGAGATGACTTAGATATGATACAACAGATAAAAGAGCAACTTCACAGTCAGTTCAGAATTAAAGATTTGGGAGAAATATCTTACTTCCTTGGAATGTAATTCATACATACAGCAGAAGGCATTATTGTTGTACAGAAACAGTACTCTGAAAACCTCATTCGTGAGTTTAGTTGTGAAAATGAAAGAACTGTTACGGCACCATTAGAATTGAACACTAAACTGTTAAAAAACCAGGGTACTGCACTGAAAGACCCACTGCTGTACAGAAAGCTTGTTGGCAAAATAGGGTTCTTGGCACACACTAGACCAGACCTCTGTTTTACTATTCAGGTGCTTAGTCAATTTTTACGAGAGCCACATGATGTCCATCATAAAGCTGCTCTCCATACCCTTTGTTATATTAAAGGAACAACAGGTTATGGATTGTTGTTTAATAAATTCCAAAACTACAAACTAACTGCCTATTGTGATGCAGATTGGGCAGGCTGTCCCAATACACGCAAATCTACAAGTGGCTACTTTGTGGACCTAGGAGGACCTCCATCTCCTGGAAGGCCAAGAAACATAGCAGTGTGGCCTTGTCATCAGTAGAGGCAGAATACCGATCGATGAGACAAGCCACAACTGAACTTAGTTGGCTCTCGAGACTGCTTCACGAACTTGGAGTTTCAGAAATCATTCCAATACCGCTGAATTCTGACAGTCAATCTGCAACATATATTGCGCGAAACCCCGTGTTCCACAAGCGCACCAAACACATAGAAGTAGACTGTCACTTCATTCGGCAGCAGATCAAATAAGGCATCATCAACGTCCAGTTCATCCCTTCGCATCAGCAACTTGCAGACATTCTGACCAAAACATTAACTGGGAAGAACTACAACACCATCATCCAGCAGCTTGGAATGAAGGAAGTGTGATCAGTCGCTGCACACCAGAGATCCAGCACGGAAGCAGCTGCCTTTTTGTTGCCAAAGTTCACTCCTGCGGATGTAAACTTTGAGGGGGATGTTATGATATATATAGTTAGTCATCAACCCGTTTAGCTAACGTCTATTTTATAACAATAATCTGTAATCTCTATCAGTTCAGAGATGTATAAAGGAGCGGTGGGTGGTTGTAATTAGATAAGTCAATCATTAGTCCTATGTCTGTTCTGTCCTCTGAAATACCCAAATCAATAAAGAAGTTTTACCTTTCTTGATTCTTTTCTCTTCCTTCCTCCTCCTGTCTCAGCAAAATTAACAGAGGGTCCATATATGCAAGTTGTACATCACTTTCATAAATTGTGTTGTTTGCATATCTGGCTGTCATTTTTATATACTCTCACTACAGTCTACACTTACTTCTGTGATATGAATTGACGACAAAACCGGCCGGGCATACACCTCCTTGATGACGAGTGTGTGATTCGATGAGGTCACTCAATCACTCACTCACCCACAGTAGTCTCATCTCATCAAATGGCAATAATTGCAGTGCTCCATTCTTCTTCTTCTTCCTTATGTTAAGTTGTGCTCTGTAAATCACCAGAGTAAGTATAGGAAACAGCTAGCTAGCTAACATGAGGGGTGCGATCATCATTATCTTTCTTGTTTTTCTGTAATTCGACACTCCAGTATTGCTCGGGACAAATCATTAATTATTCAAGTGGAGTTGATGCTGAAGAAGAGATGATCAAGAGATCAGATTTCCCAAGTGATTTCTTGTTTGGAACTTCAACATCAGCTTATCAGATTGAAGGTGGGTACCTTGAAGATGGAAAGAGTCTCAGCAACTGGGATGTCTTCACTCGTATACCTGGTAATTAATTTAATTATTTTTTTATTTTTGAGAAATAATTAATTGCCCATTAAACTGTTATACTACAAATTTAAAACAGGTGGTATAGAGAATGGAGACAATGGTGATATTGCAGATGACCATTATCATCGTTACATGGTAATTTTACCCTTTTTGTTTTATTTATTCTTCCGTTGATGATATTTTTTGTTTCAATTATTTATAGCTAATCTAGTAGTGGTATTGTGAAACAAACAACAAACAGGAGGACATTGATATAATGCAGTCCCTTGGTGTGAATGCATACAGATTCTCAATTTCATGGTCCAGAATTTTACCAAGTTAAGACAGATCATAATTTACCTAACTAAATAACTACAAATAACTGAACTGCAAATAAATTAATTTACTAGCTTGCTCTGCTCCTCTTCGTTTACAGAAGGAAGAGCTGGAAAGGTCAACACCAAAGGCGTGGAGTTTTACAATAAAATCATCGATAATCTCATACTTAAAGGTTAATTATTTCATTAATTAGACTCAAAAAACCCTTCCATATTGCACTTAGTTTATGTGTTAATTACTTAATTAATGTTTCTGATCATATATACTGCGGCCGGCAGGTATCAAGCCATTCGTTACACTTCATCACTTCGAACTCCCATATGAACTCGAACAAAATTACGGCGGATGGCTCAACCCCATCATCCAGTTAAGCCAGCCACCACACCAATCTCTCTCTCTCTCTAATATATCATCTACTATGAATATAAGGTATTAATATCTAATTTTCACAGAGATGAATTCCTTATCTTCGCCAACACGTGTTTCCACTCCTTCGGCAATCGAGTCAAACACTGGTCAACACTAAACGAACCAACACTCTTCTCCGAACTCTCATACCTCAAAGGAATTTACCCACCATCACATTGTTCACCACCATACGGCCACTGCTCATCCGGTAACTCCGATCTCGAACCATTAATCGTCATCCACAACATGATCCTCGCACATTCAAAAGCCACACTACTCTACCGTGACCATTACCATTCCACACAACAAGGCTATATTGGAATCATCACAAACGTGTTCATGTACGAACCGTATAATCCGTTGTCCGATCTCGAAGCTGTTGAACGTGCAATGAAGTTTCAAATCGGGTGGGTGCTTGATCCGTTAGTGTATGGTGGTGGTGGTGAGTACCCGGATGAGATGAGAAGATTGATTGGTGATGGAATGCCAAAGTTAGTGAGGAAGAGAGGGAGATTGTGAGGAGAAGTAATGGAGTTGATTTTGTGGTGTGAATCATTATACTAGTTTGTATGTTAAGGATTGTTTGAGGGAAGTTTGTGTTAATGAAAGTGATAATCGTGCTATTAAAGGGTTTGTTGAGATAACTGGGGAAAGAGATGGTATACCTATTGGTGAAAAGACTGGTATGCCGAGATTCTATGTTGTACCGAGTGGTATGGAGAAAACACTTGATTATATTCGTGAACGATATCCAGAGACAACAATCTTTATCACAGAAAATGGTATTGGAATTTGATTCTACCTACTTTTCTTTCTTCAATTCTACTGGCTATTAGGTTAATTCGGTTGGTTTGTTTGTTTGTTACAGGATATGGTGAAGGAAAGAACAACAACATGGTGATGGAATTGAGGTGTTGAATGACAAAGCGAGAGTGAAGTACCATAAATCTTATCTGTCAGCAGTTGGTAGAGCAATGAAGAAAGGTGCAAAAGTGAAAGGTTATTTTGTGTGGAGTTTGATGGATAATTTTGAATGGTTACATGGGTATAATGTTAGATTTGGGCTTTATTATGTTAATCGGACTACACTTACAAGAGTTCCTAAGTTTCAGCTGATTGGTACTCAAGGTTTCTACTTGATCGTGATGATGATGTGGTCTTGCCTCTTCTTTCAGAGGATTAATCTCTGTCTTAATTAAGTGTAATATATATATGCGCGCGCGTGACTAGTATTGTACTACTTGTGTCGTTGATATGATATTAATCAATGTTTGATTAATTTGTGTACGTACGTACGTACGACATTCGGACATTGTGTGGTAAGTAAGAAGTAGCATGCAATGCAATTAGGGTTGTAAACTTGATAATTAATTAATTAATTAATAATTAGTGTTGATGAATAGAGGAGTATGTTGATCTCATCATCCATAAGTCGAGTCTCATCTAATCTTACTTGTGGTGTTTTTTTTAAAAAAATACTAGTATTACTTGTGAGTCTAATACCTGCACAAGCCCACCAATTATATGGTGGGCAGTTAGTTTGGATCGAACAGATGGAAAGTGACATGTGCGTTATATGAAAAAAAAAAAACAAGAAAGAGGGAATTGTGAGAGAAAGAATGAATAGACTATACATAATACATATGGGCTAACCGACCCAATACTACGCTTTAGCTTGGACTGGGTAACTGGATTGGACTGTAGGGTTTTATTTCCAGAATTTTTTTTAATTAGTATTCAATAATAATACTACTCTTTTAAGGTTCCATTGGATACTTGCGATTCAATATTAAAGCGCTTTTGAATGACACATGTGACTTTTAATGAAATAATTATGTAATTAACATGGCAGTTTATTATTGTTAACTATAATTAGATTATACACAGCTTTATTTTTTTCGCAGCAAAAAAACTGCGTTGAGCAAACGGCAACCACTGGATTGTCCAGATAAAAAAAGACGCAAGGGACGAAGCAGAGATAGACACTACCACACTGGCCCATTGGTCCCATCGTTCAAAAAAACTAAAAAATTAATATGATGAATTAATAAATATACTACTACCTCCGTTCAACAATAACTGTATTTTAGAAAATTGCACATTATAACAAAGTAGTGACAAGACGCATGTGCCCCTACTTTTTACTTTCCTTTAGATAATAATTACTTTAATAATTGTAGGGTAAGGGGTAAAAAGTGGAAAGAAGTGATGTCAAAAAGCTAGAGATGACAGATATTTTTAAACAAGAATCACATCCAAAATGACAAATATTAAATGAACGGAGGAGACTACGATATAGTGAGAAAAATAACTGATAAAACTCATGATTTTGAAGTATCAACCAACCATGAACCACCACCGGGTCTCACCATCATCGATCACGTCAAATTAAAGACGAGAGGTTTTAGTTTTTGGTCTTACTACCCTAAAAATAAAATTTTAAACGAGGAAATTGATGGAAGTTGATTGGTATGTCGCATTCCAGCGCGGACTTCGATCCGTGATGATAATAATTGCTACAATGCATTCATATCCACAACAGCTATTCCTATTACGATTTTGTAGGTATATTTTTTAGAGGTTGCAACTTGTTGCACACTCAAGCCTTAACCATTCTGGTAGCATGCTATGCTATCGTTGTTAATTTACATTCGTTTAATATGTGTAAGTCGGTAATTCCAATTAAAAGTTAAGGTAAATATATTCATAGATAAAAATATGAGGAAATCAATCAGTTTACAAATTCAATAAAATCCAATGATGTACATCGCACATAAGAGTTCAAGGAGTTTTTTAAGTCGAATTTAGTTACACGTACGTTCTAGTAAATCTAATCAACAATTATGTAAATCTGCTGATATAATAACCGGTTAAATAAAGAATTTATTATACTCCAACTTTTAAGATTATGTAATATCTTTTTATAGTTTATGTTTTTAGCTTTCATGTTTATCGATGGTACTTAATTCTTGGTTTAGTTAGAGTGCGCAACCTTAAATGGTATAGCAATTATACAGTTTATTAGTGCCCGCCCCTCCCATATCTCTTGTTATTGTATTGTGGTTGAAGATTATGAAATTTAAACTTATATTTACCTTCTTTAAATACTGAAAACCGTTAGTATATATTATTCATTCTGAAAGGAAGGAACTATGTCAATGATATCAAGCACACATTGGTATACACTAATCCTCCTTTTTTACTTCTTTTTATTAGAAGTAAAATCCTAAACAAAAACGAGTGAGATTGTAATCATATTAGATGGAAGTTGCTATCATGAATCTAAGCAATCAAGTACCCTTTTTGTTAATATACACCACAAAAACACAAATAAGCATTTTAAAAATATGTCAGTACTCAAATGGGTCCCTATTGTTAGCTGTGTATTACGGTGTGGAGGTTTAAACAAGTTGCTCGCGCGGTTGGTGCATGCTTCAACTATAACAAATCATATCTCATTTTGGTACAGAAATTAAATTGAATTGATAGTAGGTGGTGTTTTGTGTAATCATACTGATTATGATATGATCATCAATGAATGATATGATGGCTAATAAAAATGGTATTCAGAATTACCAAGAAAGGTATAGTGATTATCCGTGAAGCATAATTGATTACAAAGATGTGATAGATAACCACTTATTATCAAACCACATCGTACCTAATAATTAATAAGTGCAAAAAGAATAAAAACATAATCAGTAACGAGTCCTAACTATTATGAGGAGGAGTGACTAGTTAATAGTTCTCTCGTTTTGTAAGGGTAAAGTGGGAATTTGTATATAGATAATTTAATGTTACTGCTAGAAGGTTGCGCAGGCTAAGTTTTTGGATGTTGTTATATCGTAATGACATTCATTTAATATATATCATTTTATTCAAAAAAGATTGTGTTTTGAAAAAAAAAATAACGTGTCCTACTATTATGAGGAGTGACTTGTTAGGTACCAGCTAGCTTACAGAGCTCCATGTTACTTGCTAATTGAGTCGGTAAGTAGATTTCATTTCGGGAAAATTGGAGTTAGACTTCGGAAATTTCATAAAAATACCCAATTAAAAAAAAAATTACATCGGTGGTCGTTTTTGAAAAAAAAATTACGCGGGGTGTACTAACCCCTTGCAAAGAAGCAGCCACGGTACGCGGCAGCTTTGCCAGAAACCGCCACGGGACCACAGCTCCTTCCGCATTTTTTTTTCTTGAAGCAGCCACGCATTGGGGCGGCTTCTGACTTATCTGCTGGAAGGAGCCGTATATTGGGGCGGCTTCTTTGCAATTTCGTCCAGAAAATTTTTTTTTTCCAACTTTTGAATCATTCGTGCTATGCTTTAACGGTTCCAGAACTTGACCAAATTTTGTACGATGATAGTTGAACAGTTATACTACGGATCTAAGTCATTTATCTGGAGTTTTAGGACCATACGGGACCCCACGTGACTTCATATAAATGGCACCAGAGTTAACGTTTTCTCTGTTTTTTAACTTTTCGGGCAATGTCATATTTTATGTTATTAACCAGTTTTGTATTGATATTAAAGTCCTATGATGCATTACACGCGTTATAACTTCTTACAGAATTAAACGACTTCATTGGGTTGGTCATTTGAGCTAGCGTTTTTTTTCAATTTTTCAATAAGAGCGCACATTTATGTTATACACTCACATAAAACACACTTCATTGGTACTTAGAAAAAATTACATTTTTTGTGCTTGCTAAAGGCACAACCTGTCTATGCAGGAGCATATATAACATCTGAAAACCACAATCAATTATACCCTCTGTTAGGGCAGTTCCTCCTATTATGACCTGTTTGTAAACAATGTCGACAACGTCTACGTTCTGTACTCGTTTCATTTTCATCCATTTCATTCTGAAGCCTAGAATACCTAGGTCTTCCCCTGACAGTCCGAATGGCATCTGGTGCTGGTACCACCTTAACCCTCTGTATATGCTGGCCATTTTTCTTCATTACCTAGCGGTGTAAAGGATCACCGCCATATGCCTCGATCATTGTGTCCAACTTGTACACCGGGTGCACGTAATTTTCCCATAACAAACCGGTTCTGCAACACAACGGCCATGACATGGGAGCATGGGTATTTGAACGCTTGCCACTCCCCACACTCACAGCTCAGATCATCGAAGTCAACCTTGTACTTCCCTCGGTTCCTCCTCATAGCCATTGAGCCAAAATCTTCGACGTCGTACACTGGGTCGATCTCATTGTAGCGGGTTACATTGTGACTGTTAGACGTCTACGGTTTTCCTTCAATCTTGGAAGTCGCAAGATCCGTATACAATGTGGAACCCGCTATTTGTTGGCCGTTGTATGTGTCAAGGTTGTCATTAAAATAAGTTACCAACTTGTACAGTGTGCTGGTAACAATGGCGGTGATGGGTAGAGTTCGGACACTCTTTAGCACTCCGTTGATGCATTCGACCAGATTGGTTGTCATGTGGCCCCACCTCCTTCCTTCATCATATGCCCTAGACCACTTCTCAAATGGCAGGTCGTTGAAGAATCGCTCAATGTCGGTATTCTGAGATATTAGGTGATTATATCTTCTCTGGGCATGATGCTCTAAATTCGTACGCTAAATACATGATAATAAGTCAATGTTAAACATTGAAATACTCAATTTAATTATTGAAGTACATTAATTGAAATTTAGGATACCTGTGTTGATCAGATACTTCTTCAACCTTTTGTTTTTGAACCTTGAGTTAAAATTCAATGCAATATGTCTTATGCAGTAGAAATGGAGCCATTGGGGGTCTCCATAAATTGTCTGACTCCACGATGCTTTATTATAGCAGGTGCACGATCTGTAATTATTGACACATCGTTCCTTTGACCGATGACATGCAACCTTACCTTGTCGAGGAAGTACTTCCAAGAATCCAAATCTTCAGACTCAACTATAGCGAATGCAACAGGTATAATTTTGTTGTTGTATTTCCTCGACAAGGTAAGGTTGCATGTCATCGGTCAAAGGACGATGTTGTCAATAATTACAGATCGTGCACCTGCTATAATAAGCATCGTGGAGTCAGACAATTTATGGAGACCCCCAATGGCTCACCATTTCTACTGATAAGACATATTGCATCGAATTTTAACTCAAGGTTCAAAAACAAAGGTTGAAGAAGTATCTGATCAACACAGGTATCCTAATATTTCAATTAATGTACTTCAATAATTAAATTGAGTATTTTCAATGTTTAACATTGACTTATTATCATGTATTTAGCGTACGAATTTAGAAGGCATCATGTCCAAGAAGATATAATCACCTAATATCTCAGAATACCGACATTGAGCGATTCTTCAACGACCTGCCATTTGAGAAGTGGTCTAGGGCATATGATGAAGGAAGGAGGTGGGGCCACATGACAACCAATCTGGTCGAATGCATCAACGGAGTGCTAAAGAGTGTCCGAACTCTATCCATCACCGCCATTGTTACCAACACACTGTACAAGTTGGTAACTTATTTAATGACAACCTTGACACATACAACAGCCAACAAATAGCGGGTTCCACATTGTATACGGATCTTGCGACTTCCAAGATTGAAGAAAACCGTAGACTGTCTAACAGTCACAATGTAACCCGCTACAATGAGATCGACCCAGTGTACGAGGTCAAAGATTTTGGCTCAATGGCTATGAGGAGGAACCGAGGGAAGTACAAGGTTGACTTCGATGATCTGAGCTGTGAGTGTGGGGAGTGGCAAGCGTTCAAATCCCATGCTCCCATGTCATGGCCGTGTGTTGCAGAACCCGGTTTGTTATGGGAAAAATTACGTGCACCCGTGTACAAGTTGGACACAATGATCGAGGCATATGGCGGTGATCCTTTTACACCGCTAGGTAATGAAGAAAACTGGCCAGCATATACAGGGTTTAAGGTGGACCAGCACCAGATGCCATTCGGACTGTCAGGGGAAGACCTAGGTATTCTAGGCTTCAGAATGAAATGGATGAAAATGAAACGAGTACAGAACGTAGACGTTGTCGACATTGTTTACCAACAGGTCATAATAGGAGAACTGCCCTAACAGAGGGTATAATTGATTGTGGTTTTCAGATGTTATATATGCTCCTGCATAGGACGGTTGTGCCTTTAGCAAGCACACAAAAAAATGTATTTTTTTCTAAGTACCAATGAAGTGTGTTTTATGTTGAGTGTATACATAAATGTGCGCTCTTATTGAAAAATTGAAAAAAACGCTTGCTCAAATGACAACCCATGAAGTCGTCATCGTCTTAATTCTGTAAGAAGTTATAACGGCTGTAAAATGCATCATAGGACTTAAATATCAATACAAAACTGGTTAATAACATAAAATATGACATTGCCCGAAAAGTTAAAACAGAGAAAACATTAACTCTGGTGCCATTTATATGAAGTCACGTGGGTCCCGTATGGTCCTAAAACTCCAGATAAATGACTTAGATCCGTAGTATAACTGTTTCAACTATCATCGTACAAATTTGGGTCAAGTTCTGGAACCGTTAAAGCATAGCACGAATGATTCAAAATTTGGAAACAAAAATTTTTTTCTGGACGAAATTGCAAAGAAGCCGCCCCAATATTATGGCTCCTTCCAGCAGATAATCAGAAGCCGCCCCAAACGCGTGGCGCTTCAGAAAAAAAAAATGCGGAGAGCCGTGGTCCCTTGGCGGTTTCTGGCAAATAGCTGCCACAGTACCGTGGCTGCTTCTTTGCAAGGGGTTGGTACACCCGCGTAATTTTTTTCAAAAATGACCACCGCATGTAATTTTTTTTTTAATTCGGTATTTTTATGAAAATTTTCCGTTAGACTTCCACCAAATATCCAAAGTTTAAGAAATATATGCAAATCTAATGCGCTTTTCTACATAAGGAAAACTGTAACGCGACAAGTTAGGTTACTATTTTTTTAAAAAAAAATTGCTAGTTACGCGGGTATGAGTTGGTTAAAACAATTAAGTCTTCCAGTTTTAGACTCAAATAATTTAAATGAACTACTTTTTAAATCCAAATAGTTTAGGAGCTAAGTTGTAAAACAATTATCAATGTGGATATCCACATGGCGTGTTGGCTTCCACACTGTCACTTCTAATGTAGTGTGCACTCACATACAAGTTTGAATTTTAATAGATCAAACTGCTCAATAACCAGTACTGTCAAGGGACCTGGCTCTATTTTCTTCGTCTTTCGTCTTTAGTATTAAGGTTCTCATATCTATACAACACTTTTTTTTATTTTTATTTTTAGATTGGAGAGGTTAAACTGCTAGAGAGGTTTAGAGCACACATCACACCTTTACACGATGAGCAACAACTATTTTAGGTAGATTACATAGGCGCCACCCACGTCCTTGCTCTCATAATTAACGTGGTGCCTTGACTCTTTTCAAAAAAAAAAAAACGTGGTGCCTTGACTAGTCAGGGCTCTTGATACTATGTACATTGGAGTGGTTCATTGATATGAAGTTTGACATAGTTGTTAAACAAAAAAGGTGATAAATTGTTCATTTTTATAGATATATATGGTTGAATGAAGAAGCTTTTTTATGGTGGTTTTGGGAACTACTTAATGTAGTTGGGGCTTGAGGGCATTTTGATGAAGGGGTGCACATAGTGGGCTTGAGGTGAATAATAATTAAAAACATATGTTTTCTTATCATGTAGTGAGTGTGACATTAATATTTAGCCAAATCGACAATTTAGTTTTTTTTTTTTGAAAAACTATAGATAAATAAGTGTGAATTAAGCAAGTTTGCAACCTCTAATATTATACAACCTTCATGCACCTTTTAACCGCTACCTTCATCAACAACATCTACAGCCACATACAAGTACATAAACGATTATTTACCCAAAATGTTAGTAGGTTTTACCTGCTATTTTAACTATATTTACATGAACTTATACTTGACTTTACATATATAGTTTTTTCTATGTATTTTAACCTACAAAAGAATCAAAGAAATCCAGTTACAAATTCAGATAATTCGAATCATACACTTTGGGAAAATTATTTAGCGATACTATATTTTAGAAAACATCATTAGCAGTTGAATAAACACAATTATTAATTAAAAAAAATATAGAATATTGTTAAATAAAAGTCTCCAGATAAATTCAGTCATATATTCAATAAATTTAGTGTACATTAGACAAATAAAAATAAGAACTCAGTTAAATCTAACCATACTTTTAAAATATATCTAGTTAAAAGTTAAAGGTAAATCTAGTTACACAACAACTCGTCGTATCATTAGCCCGTTTTATATATTACCAAACCAACCGATTATAACATGTTATCGCGGCATATTCGCATACATACCGATAGAAACAGAACTATTTACATCATGGGTTAATATATATATATATATATATATAAATGGCATTTTGCTGTGCTTATCAAACTACAAATTATGAGTATGACTGTGTTTTGAATGGAAACATTCAAGGGGAATACCAATAATGCAAAAAGGTGGATACATAAAAAATTGATATTATGCAGCATCCAATGTTGCGTTGAAAAATTAACTATATGCATGCACTCACATGAATGAATATAAAAATGGATGGGAAACAAAGACTTTAAATAAAGTAACCAAATTAATAGTGCACCGATACGACGGATCATCATCATCTCATGTGGAGTTAACTTTCTAATCATAGACAAATAATGAAATACCATTTGTTTATCAAACGGATATTTATCCGCGAGGATTCCTGGCCAACACTCCCACTCCTACTGTGCGAGTTTCATGAATCGAACATGCCGTTGCGTTTAATTAAAATCCTAACAGCTGTCTTGGATGTCGAAACGACTCGTATTGAAGAGCGGTCAGACTGTCGGCATTTACAGAAAGAAAGAGAGAGAAGTCTGTGTGGGCCCAACTGCTGAGCATTCGGTCGATGGTGATCAATACGTACAGCAGTTGTTGCTCTAGCAGCATACCACAGCCACTCTTCTCTCTCTATTCTGATTCCTCACACACTCACTTCCATGTGCTGTCAGCTGCAATCTGAGCCTTTTTCTCGACTCTCCGCTGTCAACAAGCAACCTACAGATTGTGTCTCCCTTCTTCCTTCCTCACTCCTCGAGACTCCCAACGTTTTCAGATCAGAAGAGCGAGGAGGAGGTGGAGTGAATTAATCCATACGAATAATAACTGCTCACATAGCAGAGACAAGCCGTTATCCCTCGAACATCTGCTATACAGTCTGTATCACCATTCATTAAAATCTGAACTGAGAGAATTTTTAGAGGTTAACACAACCCCCGAGAAATTCAATGCTCTGTTTCTGATCTAACTGTTCCTCATTTAGCTAGTTAGACCTATCTCCCTCGCGCAAATCTCACTCAGTCTTTGTCAATGGAGCCTTCAACTCGCCTGGATTACATTCTCTTTCAGCTTACTCCTACGCGGACCAGGTAAGAGTTGTTATCTCCAATCCATAAAAATTCATTCTCCTCCTTGCTTGATATACAGTAACCGCCGTTTTTAACCTTCCCTCCTCGTCTCCCTCACTGTTTATGTTTCCGAATTTGACAGATGTGATCTTGTGATATTCTCTGGGAAACATAACGAGAAGTTGGCTTACGGACTTCTCGATCCTTTCATCTCTCATCTCCGATCCGCTAAAGATCAGATCGCTAAAGGTGGTTATTCCGTCACGCTTCGTCCTCCCACCTCCACCGTCAATGCTACCTGGTTTACCAAACTTACTGTGCTCAGGTAAAGAGACAAGCTAAGCTAGGCCAGTCCGGGACTCTCGAATCTTATTATTGTGGATCTCGCTGCTTCTTTATTTTAAGTTCTTTCCGTCTCCTTTTGTCCATTCTCTGCTTCCTTGGATTAAAATTAATTACAGAAATTTTGCTGAATCGAATCTGGATTCTGTGTTGTCTTTTACTATTTACATCGGGTTTAGATTCGTGAGGTTCGTTAGCAGTCCTGAAGTTATCGAGCGAGTAGTCACTATGTGAGAGAGAGATTCAGCAAATCGAGAACTCGATTCACTCCTATGAGGCTTCTAACGCTGAAGGTGAGTGACGCTATAAGAGTAAGACTAAAATTGCGTGTTTGACTCTTCTCTAGTCTTTCTTTCATTGCTTCTTACTTGATTAAGGAGTAGAATTAAATAATATGCTAACTTAATTAGTATTTCCATTTTTTGATACAACATTAGTAGACAATTTGACTGAGTTCATATGTATACATGCAATCGTATAGCTGTTGGGAGTCCTTGCGTCTCAAGTCATTTTGATGTGTCCTTGTCCTTCGGGTGGAACGATATCTTCAGATAGATATTTCCATTCCTGTTAATTTTTCTGGCTGCGATTAACAGTCACTTAAGCTGTGTATGTTAAAAAAACAAAATTGTAGACAAGGGAGGAACACTCATACTTTTTTACCTTGTTATTAATCTTCTCAAGTGTCCCCATCTTTGTCTTTGTTACTAATCATAAATGGTTTGACTCCTTGAAAGTCGTTATACTGGTAGGGAAACGGGAACTAGAGATATGAAATGTGTTGTGAAGCATTTAACAATTGGAAGATTGACCTTGTTTGTTACTCTTGTCCATATTTTGACTCCAGCAGCTGATGGGAATTTGAAATCAGCTAATTCCACAAAGGTATAGAATGTTCTCTTGAATTGTTATGACGGAATTTGTACCTTTTCGAAAATATTGGTTCATCCTTGAACACCAATCTAAATGAACTTGTCTTCTATGCATCAGAATAAAGCTGAATCCAGTGGTAACATTGATGGCGAGGAACAAGAAAGCTCCAAGTAATTATTTCTGCTTCATCTGTGAATTGCACGAGCCCATATCCTCATGCATATTACTAACATTGTGTTCTTGGTCTATCAATAGGGATCGTCTACAGCGTGTTTTAGATACCCGAAAAGCTGTCCTTCGAAAAGAGCAAGCAATGGCATATGCCCGTGCTTTAGCCGCGGGCTTTGAAATTGAAAATTTGGATGATCTTTTGGCCTTCTCTGATGCTTTTGGAGCTGCTCGTTTAAGGTTTGTACAGGCATCTGCTAGTATCTTTCAAGTCAAGTAAATGATTGGCATTTTAGTTACACCAAGCAAACTTCTGCTTGTTACGGTTTCTACCTACTTTCACGTCAACTACCTAGTTTGCAATACTTCCATGATTGAACTTCTGATCTGTAGTTTCTACTTTCACGTGACTTTTATGACAAGAGAATGAAAGTTGAATGCCTGTTAATTTGTCAAATAACCTTGGGCAATGTTTAATATCTTGGTTCTATGATTGTAGGGATGCGTGCATAAACTTTATTGATTTATGGAAGAAAAAGAACCAGGATAGGCTTTGGATGGATGAGATAGCAGCAATGCAGGCCTGCATTCAACCGCAGTTATCATATGTGGCAACACCTGGGATAATTCTTACTGGTGATGAAGACCCAGACCAGAAGATCATGTCTAATGGAAGGCCTGATTCAACTGGTAGCGGTGGGAGTTCAGAAGCTGCACCAGGTATTTTGCCAAATTTTTATCCCCCTTATTGCAGTATGCTGATTTCTTTTTTGCTCTCTGTTCCACTTGATAAGCTGTGTGTGCTTTTCTACTAAAAAATAAGAGGTAGAAGATGTACAGCATCTGTACTTCTATTCAAAGCATTACACTATCATTATAAAAAATGAGATGGAAGGAATCTGTTTGGAAATATGTTTGTTACCTTTGTTTGATCCAGCTATGGGGAAATAATAATAATATTTTATGTTTTGTTTGACCTGCAATATATATGTACTAGGCATTTTGTGGTGAGCTGTTTGTGTGTTTATTGGGGTGCTTTTCTTGCAGGTGAAAAGGGATTGTTAAGGTAGTTGACTGACTATAAAGAAGGTTTTTCCTGGTTCAAATTTTTTTGCTGGGAGTGGAACAGTTGGGGGTGTTTGTTAACTCTAAACTGTTGCTGTTTTCAGCACGTACTATAAGAAAAAAACTGAATACGCAAAGAATTATGTATACTTGTGATGTTCATCTGTTCTCTGCCTGCCTCCGAACTTCAATTATAGTATTACCATGCTTTTACAATCCTTCTGGAACAATTCTGCGAAGTGTATTGGTTTTGGCATAAAACTTAGCAGCAAGAAATAATATATGGCTGCCCAATTTGCTTGCTGATTTGTTTTACTTCAACTTGCTATCCAACTGACCACAGCTATCTTAACCTCAGGTCAAATGCCATCCAGTGATGGAAAGCACCAGATGCCGATTCCATGGACAAACCAAATTCCTCCTTACATGCATAATTTTCAGGGTCCAATGTATCAACAAGGGCCTCCTTACCAAGGATATGGTTTCCCTGGAATGCCTCCTTATTTTCCGGGCCATATGCAGTGGCCCCACAATATGAGAGATGCTGCCCATGGAAGTGATCGAGAACTGGATGACACTCGCAGTTATAGATCATCATCGAGGAGAAAAGAGAGAAAATCAAAGGCCAGAGCAGAGAATGGAAACGAGGATGAGGAGACTGAACCTAGTGATTCCAGCGGTGAGAGTGAATCCTCCCAAGAACGAAGGAGCAGGAAAAAGCATGGAAAGAAGTCTTCTAGAAAAGTTGTGATTCGCAACATCAACTATATCACCTCAAAGAAAAATGGTCGAGATTCAGAAGAGACTCCAAGTGATGAAGATGGATTGGATGAGGATTCTCTAAGACAAGAAGTGGAGGAAGCGGTTGGATCCTTGGGAAAACACCATAACACAACTCGCAGGAGAAAACATGATTCTAAGAACAATGATTCCTCGGATCAGGATACAAAAAGTGAATCTCACAAGAAAGATGAGGGAGCACGAGGAAATGGCAACTGGGATGCTCTACAAGATCTCTTGATGAGGGAAGAATCAACAAATAATGAGCCACGCTCAATCCAGATCGAGGAGCAAACTTTATTTGCATCAAAACATGAAGCAGAGGGCAATGGTAAACAGAAACCAATAGCTCCCGATGCATTCCTTCCACCAGTGAGGGACACTGGAAAGGAGAGCAGCTTCTCTAAAGTCCCTTTTGAAACTATTGAATCTGGTGGAAGGGCTGGAAAGGGAGCCACTGGAGATGAGTTCTTAATATCAGATCGAGATGTCGCGTCAGACTACTATTCTCGGGTCATGCCTTCTGACTATGGATCCTCTATCATTAAAGGCCGGGACAGTGATGATTGGATAACTGGCCAGCCATCAGATCGATCAGGAAGCCAGGGAGCAAGCATCAATGTTGGGATGATTGATGGAGAATATGCTGTATCATCAAATGGTAGAACTGAGCAGTCAAAAAGAGAGCTGTTTGATGACTCTGTAATGATCCAACCTATGATGGTTCAAGATAGATCACAAGGTTATCTTCCAAGTTTTGACACTGATATTGTTGCTGACATCGCTGGGGCTCCAACACCAGTAGAGGTGAACAACACTAAAGAGCCTATCAACATTCATGAGCCAGAAGATGTACATGGTACTTGATCGTGATAACTCAGCAGATCATGTTATGTCATCTTGGAGTGTTGATATGAACTTAGAGGAAAGTATATCCCTGAGTGAAGCTCAAAAAAAGAAAAATCCTGTAGGTAATGGTGCTGAAGCAAAGTTACAAAATGGCAAGGGTATGAAAAAAGCTCCAACAAGAGATGCCAGGTCCAGGTCACTGACTGGTCCTCTTGGAAGAAGCAAACCCGATTTGATGGAAAAGAACAGAAGATCTACTTTTGGAAGCAAAACTATTCCTAGGGGCAATCTCAAGGTAAGCTAGGCAGCAATATTAATTGAGAAGACACCTGACTTATATTAAGTTGCATTTTGGTTAACAATTTCTCAATAACCTTAATCAGTGGTTTATATTTTTTAAATCCTTCCCATCCTAATCAGAGTTAGCCAGTTTTAGTAAAAATTAAGTTGTAGGAAGTTGCTTCCTTTATACTAAAATTTACCCTGTTGACATTCAGTTATCTCACATTCCTTGAAATTTTCCTGTATCAGGATGAAGACAACAGAAAAAGAATGGAAGAGATTGCACTTGAACGAAAGAGGCGTATTGCAGAAAGAAGTGCGGCTAGAGGTCAATCTCTTGCGTCCTCTAAGACGAACCCAACTTTGACAAGAACTAGGTCAGCATCAGCAACTGGAAGGTCAAAAGATCCATCATCAACGCAAGAACCAGCAAGAGCAACTAAGTCAGTCCTTAGGAGCTCCACCATTGAGCGACTTGCGACTGCCAAGACACATAAACAGGAGGAGTCTAGGACCCAAACAAAAAGTAACTTGCCCAAGAAGGTCGTTGGAGCAAATGTCAACAAACCAAAACCATTAGAAAAGAAAAGTGGTTCAGAGAAGTTGAGTAAGACGACGATGTGTCATCGGCCGCTGCACCTGATAACAATGAGGGGAAAGAAAGCGTGTCTACTAGTCACCCTTCTGACTTGATCACCCAGCAGATTAAGGCTAAAACACCAGATACTACATACCCTACTGACTTGATCACCGAGCAGAGTAAAATTAAAATTGCATCTGAAGATGTGAAAGATTTGCACATTGCACCATCAGTTAGTGATGGTGTAGAGAAGTCCTTGAACACAAAAGTTCTGTAGATGAAAGGAGCTACACGAAGCACTCGGATGATACATCAAAGCCTGCTGAAGATGACCAGGTAGTCAATACTTTGAAACCTAAGGAAGAAGAAGTAGATTTGAAACAAAATGTGCCTCGTCGAAAGCTAAGCCAGAGCCAATCTTTGAGTCTGTTCAAGTTTCACCAATCAAACAACTAGGCTTAAATTCCGTTGTTGAAGAGAAAGGCAGCAGCACAAAAGAAATAATTCCTGAAGCCTCCTCTGAACTCCCAAAATTTGAAAGGTCAACCCCTCCATCAATCCATGAAGATCCTGTTACCTTGAGGAAGAAGTGGAATGATGCTGCCAGTGATTCCCCTAAGAGTGCTAAGGGATTCAGGAAGCTGCTTATGTTTAGTCGCAGAAAGGTGGAATATGCTTGATATCGTCACTACGTTTGAACTTGATGTTAAATTCACATTGATCCTCCTGCACAGGTATTCTTATGCAGGGCTCCTGGATGGGAGTTTATTATTATCGTTATTATTATTCTTTTGTAATTATGATGGATGTGTTACAGTTACATCTCGTGGGTGCGGATTGTTCAAGTATTTTGTAGTGAGGTAACTCATAAGATCCTGCCATTGGTCGGCAGGACACACTGATATGGGTTTTCCAGCTTTATAATTCTTTTGGTTGGTTGTATTTGTGTGACTGCTTTGTAAAGTTACAGAGAGCGAACGTCATTTGTATGTATTATTAACACAGATTACACTATCTGGTTTTCTCTCTTTGCCCCCCTTGGAATAATGCAATTTGCGTGTAATAACGGATATATTCTCACTCCTGTAAATGTGGAAGACTGAACTGAATAGTCTTAGTTTGTTAGGTTGTTTCCTTAATTTTCTGGTAGATAATTCTCATTCAGGTATGCCCACTTTGTGTATATATACCGATGTAGCTCTTTGTGTAAAATCGTGGATAAGAAATTATTTCACTCACACTCTCACATGGCATCCAAGCCTCATGAAATGTTTTCTTTTTTTTTCCCTGCTTCATCCTTCGGCTTCACTTTCTTCTTCCCATGGCGAACAACACCGGCTCTTGCCAACACTTCCTCCTCCTCCAATCTAAACTTCCAAAAATTTCTTCGATTAGCATTAAACTGGACAAAGACCACTCCCTCTAGCGCACCACCATCGTCTCTGCTTTGAGACTTTTGATCGAGTCCCATATTCTCAATACTCGATCACCACTGGACACACATCCCTTGCTAATGATGAAGGCATCATTACCATCGAACCAAACCCCGATTATGTCGCCGGAAAGAAAAACGACCGTTTTGTTTTCCTCTAGATTAAATCTTCTATTTCCAAACGTGCTCTCGCTATAGTAGCCCGTGTCACCTCCTTAAAAACTGCCTGGTCTGCCCTCAACAAACCTTTCAATCTCAAGCACGTCTCGTCGCATGTCAATGAAGCTTCAACTGTAATCTCTTCGAAAAGGTTCTCTCCATGCTTGAATATATTGAACGCAAGCAATCTATTCTAACACGTTGGCTGAAAACCTCCAACCGATCTCTCATGAGGATCATATCGGTCACATTATCCACAGTTTAGATGCTTCCTATGGTCCCTTCACCTCTGCCGTGATGGTCAAGAATGAAGACACGTCTATCAATGCACTCGTTGGCCATGACATACCAAGCTGTAATGCCGCAGGAGGTGAAGGAAGAATGGGGGCTGGAGACGAAGCAAGTTGACCAGCGTGATCTTGTTCAAGACGAGCTTCTACCTGAAGTAGCATGCCAACGAGTGCATTGACAGACGTGTCTTCATTCTTGACCATCAAGGCAGCGGTGAAGGGACCATAAAAGGCATCAAGACCGTGGATAATGTGACCGATAAGATCCTCATCAGAGATCGGATGGAGATTTTCAGCCAACGCGTCAGCAATAGATCACTTGTGTTCAATATATTCAAGCATGGAGAGAGAACCTTTTCGAAGAGATTGCAGTTGAAGCTTCATTGACATGCGGCGAGCACGAGTTTGAGATTGAAAGGTTTGCTCGAGGGCAGACCAGGCAGTTTTGAGGATTTTTAGCAGGGGGAGGTCGGGCTACAGAACAATATTTTCTTCGACATAGGAGCTACGAGTAGCAAGGAAACGTTCGGAGAGAGAGAGAGAGTAGATTTAGTCCAGATGAGAACAAAACGGTAGTGTTTTTCTTTCAGACGACAAATCGGGGTTGGTTCAACGCTAATGACGTCTTCATCATAGCAAGGGACGTGTTTCTACTAGTGCCGAGGATTGAGAATAAGGTACTCAAATTCAAAAGTCTCAAAGAGCATAGACGATGGTGGTACACCAGAGGGAGTAGTTGCCTTTGTCCAATTTAATGCTAATCGAAGGAACTTGGAAGTTGTTAGAGGAGGAGGAAGTGTTGGCAAAAAGCCAATAGATGAGACGTGTTGTTCGCCATGGAAGATGAAGAAGTGAAGTGTTGTAAAATCGAGTGAAAATTGAGAGAAAAACAGAAAAAGAAGAAGAAAGATGAAGAGATCGAAGAATGATATGGTATATTACACATTATCCAGAGTATATATATTGAGAGTATATATATACGGCGGGAAGATTATATTACCGTTGGATGTACGGAGGGGTTACATGTAAACTATATAAGTGTACAGAATATAATCCTAGACATGAGCTAAGTATATAAGGGTTATAACATCAGGATCACGCTTCGCATGGTTTGAAAAGATGGATTGAGAACCCATCAAGAATTCGATTACTCTTTCATTCTCTATTAATTTTTCTGGTTCATGAAGCACCACACGACCATATAGGGTACAACTTGTTTTTACATTACACGGTCGAACCCATCTAGTGTAATAGTTGATGGAGTTATCATCATCTTGTTTCAACTTATGAGATTCTTGACGAATTGCATATAGCCTAGTTCCACTGGTTCATCAAGCGACGACATAAATTAGCCCAAATATTAGCCAACGGTGGCGAAGTATATGACATATTTTTGATGGAATCCTCTAAGGCGGTGAAAATCCATCCCATCCTATCACCATTCCATTTGCTTTATCCCTTCCATTTCTTCTGGCGCCTAGGTAATCGTTTCTTTTGAAAGTGCCATCGATGAACCCTAATTTTGATTTTGAAAATAAGCCCTACCACGAAGTTTCATTTCCAATCAAGAACACCTTCATCGTTGAACTTGTAGGTTAATTGCATTCCCGGGTGGTCTGACGCGTGAATGTATATGCATTCATAGCTGCCTAGCTTTCCTCATATTTGTTCTTGAGGTTTTCTTTGTTGTGTGAATCATCATTATGAGGACAACTAAGTGATCTTGCGAGATTGTGTTGAAGAAATCGATCTTACACCCTCAATCTAAGAGCCATCTTCGAGCGCATCAGAGAAGAGAAAATAGTGGTGTATTCAAGAGCCATCTTCGGGAGCAACGAAGAAGAGAAAATAATGGTTTACAAGATAAATACAAATATTAACAAGGAAGTACGTCACTTCTGCAATTTGAAGCTAACGGGTCAGTGGGTCATATTAGGCTAAAACCAAACCTGGCTCATTTATTAAACAGGTTGATCAGACTCAACCCAATTAAATAATCGTGCCAAAATGTGAAACCCAAACCCGACCTGCATAACCATTTAGTTATATATTACAAAACAAGTTGACTAACATTATTATGTAATTCTATTATACTATTAACTTTACTTTAGCTAAAATAATTATTTTTAATATTAGTATATCTTATTGATATTAAAATTTGATAAAAAAACAATTATCTATATTTTAGTATATATTTATTAAATATAAAATAATATATTGCTTAAACGGATTACACGGGTTACACATATTAAATCCAACCCGCCACAGTTATTATGCTGGTCAACATAGACACGACCCTTTTGTTTAATCGTGTCAGTTTAAAACTTAAACCCGTAAACTTCGTGTCCAGTTCGTGTTGGTCAAATGGTTTCTGTTGAAATTACGACCCCTATTGAAAGCACGTAATGATCTATCTAACAAGAACTCTTATCAATGCCCCAATGCTATAGTACATGTAGTAATATGAGTCAGTCAGAAAAAATGGATTGTCGATATTGGTGCTACTAATCTCTTTAGTCTTAAGTGGAAATAAGTAAAAATTCTATAAAAGGATTATGTAAAAGTTACCTTGAATTCCTTAAAAAAATTTATCTATATTAATTGGGTGTAGAGTTTAATGGCTGAAGTTATGATTTATTCTTTTTACTAGCATTAAGTATCATGCTTGAGTGCGCATTTCATGGACAGTTATATGCGGTTTATTGCCATAACTCATGGCTATTTAGAAAACTCTCCATATTGTAGACCAGTCACAGCCAAACCTATATATAGGGCTTTTGTGTTGGCATTATCCATCCACACGCAAGCTTCAAGCATCCTTCTTATCTGCAAGAAGTTTAGAGAGTTCCTTAATGAGAGAGAAATATTATAGAGTTTTATAGTCCCATTTATAAGTGAGTTGTGAGGTTTAAGAGTTATCTTCATTTGAGATTCGGGTGTTGTTTTGTCCTCTTGTGAGTTTGTAATCTTTCCATATATAGTAAGAATATCTTTTTAATGCCCATGGAGTAGGCATAGCCGAGCGACGTAAGAATGTTGTGTCTCGTTCTCGATTCTCTCTTTATTTTCTAGCTATCTTTTACACTCACCAACTCGTTTTTCCGCTCAAAATCCTGACTAATTTCATTGAGAAAAACCAAACATTTTTCTTGGCTGGTGAAAAAGTCATGAGATATGATTTTAGGAAAGGGTTTTCAGCGGCATAATGCTCTACTTGTGCCCTGTTTTTAGCTTAAGTTGTTGTCATTGACCAAATTCATTAAGCGGTCAAGTGAATAATGATTTTCAATGAAGATTAATGTGAATTGAAGGACTAGATATTGAGTGTTGGTGCTACAATAGTTATAAGCAAAATGGGTTGTATATCCTAGCTAGACACAAAGACCTGGGAGAGCTTTATTAAGAGAAAGGAAAAGACAAAAGCAAGAATAAGTCAATTTAATAATCAACTATGGATTGTAGTGGCCATAACAAGCTAGGATATGTTCCATCAAGGTAATAGATTTAAATTGATTGAGAAACATGACGTTCCTTCCCCCATCTCTACCAGATGCTTGTAATAAAACCAAGAAAAATGGACTTCATTTTACTATCTCCCACACTGAAAGCAAATTATTGAATTGATATTATTCATATCAATGTAAGGGGACATGTTGGAAAACATCATGATGGTTTTCTATATTTTATAAACATCATTGAGATAACGGTATATGAGTTGGGAGCATCTACGGGAATATTTTAGTTCTTTATAGCTAGAGTGATTATCCTAAGAGATCTTTTCCCTATACTCACACAACAAAATGAAGTGGTGAAGGGTCACAAAAGTTTCAAAAATCTCTAAAACATCTTCAAAGATCAAAGGGCCCTCCAAATGGCTTCCCTAAGCTCTCAACACCTATATTCATCCTATACTTATTTCTAAACATCAAATTGTGTCCAATTATTCAACTATAAAATACTCCCAATCTTTCGTTAAATCTTTCCATATTCTTTCAAGCCTCCCAATTCATCAACTTTCCTTCCTACTTGGGTGTCATCCGAAGTCGTGGTATTGCAACCTTAAGAGACATACCCCAGTACAAACCTCACATAGAATCTTTAGTCCGCTTAGGAAGACCATCCATAAGCATTTTTTTCAGAGTCAATCTTAGATCCCTTCTTTTCCTTTACTTTAGGACAAACTAGGTAGCAACTCTAGTCAATTTCTGTCTTTTATGGCATTATTCCGCTTGGAGACCAATGCGAGTATGTTTTGTGCTCGTTGGCATTCCCCTTATAGATTGGCATTCTAGGATCTAGGGTTATAGTCAAAATCATTATCTCCTCCCATTATACTGGAATTTACCCTCCATAAATATAATGAACAAATAGTATTGATGAACAGGACAAAGATATACTCACTGCTTCTATTTGCTATTAAAATGAGTGGTACTAATAAATAGGTAAACAATAATTTACAAATGAAGCCATAGTGCTTATGGCATACGCAAATTAGAGGCTGCGGCAGTCACGTACATAGTATCGTACGGCACGTATTATGTGGCATACAGTCAATGCTGATTGGATTGATTATGTGTCATATAAGTGATGATAAAACTTTGAATGATTGTAACTTTTAAAAATAAGTCCAAAATTTAAAAAAATTATATCATCGGTCATCTAAATTCAAGCTCTTCAAAATAAGACCAGTCATGAATATGTTTTGACAATTTTTTTAAAAAATTATTTTACATATTATGATGATACATTAAAAAGAAGTTTTGATCATTAGTTTGATATTATGATCCATTAAATTGTTATTATGATTCATTAACTAATAAGTGGTGAATTAGATAACAAATTTCGGACCCGATAAAAATCATTATTGTTTTATAGTGTAATATTATTGTTTTATGGTGTATTTTAAACCTTATATGGTGAATCGTGTATTTTTCATATATACCAAATATTATTTTGTGGCGTTATTGTGTAAAATTTTTATTCTTATGTGTTACGATGATACACTAAAAGGACGATATGATTCATTAATTTGATATATGATTCATTAAAATTGATATTATGATTCTTAACTAATAAGTGGTGAATTAGATAATTCGAAACCGATAAAAATCATTATTGTTTAGTAGTGATTATTATTGTTGTATGGTGTATTTTAAACCTTATATGGTGAATCGTGTATTTTTATACATACCAAATATTATTTTGTAGTGTATTATTATGTAAAAAAATTTATTCTTATATATTGCAATGATACACTAAAATGATAGATATGATTCATTATTTTGATATTATGATTCATTAAAACTGATATTATGATACCCTAAAATGATGTGTGTGTACGATGATACACTAAGTGATGTATGAATTATAACACTAGTACAAAAAGGGCCTATTTCGGCGGTTTAAAAGGCCTATTTCGGCGGTTCTAGAACCGCCGAAATGGAGACCGCCGAAATAGGGATGAGACCCTATCTCGGCGGTTGTACAACCGCCGAAATAGGCGCGTTTTAAAATTAAAAAAGGCCTATTCGGCGGTTCCTAGCTAACAACCGCCGAAATAGGTCCTTTTTTAAAAAAAAAAATTATACTCGCGTCGTCTTCACCTCACAGCAGCAGTTCCGGCGATTTTCAAGAGGCGCAACCACGAGATGAAGGCGCAGAGCATGTAAGTTCGCCACGAGAGAAGAAAATGAACACGTACAGGCGCAGAGCATGTAAGTTCGAGTATATTACCGGTTCCCGGAGAGAATAAGATAAGTTCGAGTATATTACCACAAGGAAGAAGAACACAAGCGCAGAGCATGTAAGTTCGCCTGCAAAATTACCGTGAGATTAGAAGATGAAGAAAGGTGTGCAGAGCATGTTTATTTGCCAGTAGGGTTGCGAATTTACCGTGAGAGAACGGGATGAAGTGAGAGCAAGTGAAGAAGAGAGGCGCAGACCATGTTCGCCATGAGAGCAAGTTCGCCAGTGAAGAAGAGAGGCGCAACCATGTTCGCCAGTTAGGGATACGAAATTAGAGAGAAGAAGATGAAGAGATAGAGGCGCAGAGCAAGTTCTCCAGTTAGGGATACGAAATAGAGGCGCAGAGCAAGTTCGCCAGTCGGTGAGCAAATATATAATAAAAGAAAGTCTATTTCGGCGGTTTTTACTAACAACCGCCGAAATAGACTAAAATTTAAGCGGCCTTTTGAAAATTTCGGAAAAAAATCCCGGGAAATGAACCTATTTCGGCGGTTGTGGATAAAACCGCCGAAATAGGGCTCCGAGATTTTTGTAGTCTGGAAGAAGACACCTATTTCGGCGGTTCCTAGCTAGGAACCGCCGAAATAGGTGTCCTTGAGCCCTATTTCGGCGGTTTTATCTACAACCGCCGAAATAGGGGCGCCGAAATAGGCGTTTTTGTGTACTAGTGTAAGTCTTGATTATATATATATATATATATACATGTAATTATATAAATTTTAAAATTTCTCAAAACATATCCATGACTGGTCTTGTTTTGAAGAGCTTGAATTTAAATGAATAATAATAAAGTTTTTTTATATTTTAGACTTATATTTTTTTACTGCCAACTAGACTACAACTGCTGAATAAACTGACAACTGACTAGAGCGTATCAAATATTGTGCGGATGGTCTGCACAATCGACGCACTGTTTGGCATAAAAGACATCACATCAACTTGACTTTGAAGCATAACTTCTAACTTAATTTGTGCACATCTTCATTTTACTGATATTTAAATGGACAACAAATTAATGTGGAGTTGGAATTAAAAATATTTATGTGTTATAATGTAAACTATGTTTATTAAAAGTAAAGTACTTTGGTGTAATTTAGAGTTATTTAAAAATGGTATTTGGTGAATTAAAATTATTTTGTATGGTTAAAAACTATAATACTTTATAAATTAATAAACATTCTAAAGGTATCCCATTAGTTTGCATATTAATATTGGTTGCTTGACAATGATGCTTAAAAAACATAATGAAAATGATAGTGTCAGGCTGTCAGCTAATCGGCATGATAAATCAGCAATAGATCCTTTTTTTTAAGAAATAAGAGTGGATTCTGGTGATATAAGGGTCTGTTCACTGCGACAAATGCCGCTTTTTGTTTTATCTCCCCAGTCAATCCATGGTGGGTTAACTAATAATAGTATGATAACAAGTGTACTCTAGTGGAGAAATTCTTTTTTGAAAACCCTTGTTAACCATTAAGTAATAGTTTAAGTACAAGTTCTGGAATGAGATCCAGAGTCCATGATCCCGTGAGCTGGGCCCCCCGGGCATGGTTAGCAAGACTATGCGCTGAGATATTAGCGTCTCTAGGTATATAAAACCAACAATATCATCAAAGCGACCTAGGTTGCCATAATCCTATCGAGAACAGAGGTTGTGGACGTAGCAAATGTCGTGTTCCCATCAGCTAAGTATTGAATAATAGCTTTGCAGTCCGAAAGCACCCTAAGAGAACGGATCCCTGACTTGGAAGCTGCCTCCAAAGCCAATTCAATTGCACATGCCTCCGCATCAGAAACAAGTGCGTCCTGGAATGAGCAGCACTGCCAACCACCAAATCATTTCCTGAGTACGCGCCAGCCATGCCATGCCAACCCTATCATAATGATCTATACTCGCGTCAATGAATACTTTGGGTAGAAAGGGATGCTGCTCCCGGCATAGCTAAGGCACTAGAGCCAGTCGATTCATGGACAAAGAGAGCTGAAGAACCATCGCTTGACACCAACCTTGTTCAAAAGAGCACACACGTTCATGAGTAACTTGACAGCGAGCAAACCATAGCTTCCAGAGGAAACCAAAGATATGACGCCACGGTTTGCCTCGGTTGTTCTTGACAGAGGTTAAACATCCAATGCTGAAAACCTTGATCTGTATCGATGCCTGTAGGAAAGGTGAACCCCAAGTCTGTTCAAAAGTGCTTAACCGCTGGACAGGCATACAAAGCATGCAACATAGTTTCATCGGAAGTACAGAAGTAACGACCAGTGGGCATGTCGACCTTGATTCCGTCCTGGATGACCGCCTTGCATGGGATCTTGGCCACTAAGAGCTTCCAACCAAAAAGCTTGATGCGCTGGGAATATCGAGAGCCCATATAGTTCTAAACACCCTAGTACTGGAATCAAGATGAGAGGTAACTGGAATGAAGGAATACTGGTCATGGAATAACTTTAAATGGAAACTGCTAATAAGCGGATGCACCGTAAACTACCGTGACTTCGAGAGTCCCCAGTACCAGTAATCGTTGATGTTCGGCTGTTCTGATGGAGATCAGACAATGGCACATTAAGCACATGACCCACATCCGTGGCATCACACCATTGCTGCAGTAGGGAAAGATTCCACCGTCGGTCAGCAGTGATTAAGGTTGCGATTGAGGATATTGAGCAATAAGGGGAGGAAGAGTCCACGGGTAAATTCTGCCTCCCTGCTTTGACCCTAACCAACGATCCGTAAGCTTTGTATTCTGCTTGTAATTATTCCCCTTTGGGCGCCATATTCCACCAAATCTCGTACACTAAGAAGTGCTCGCCAGATGGGGCTAGATTGTGAATCAGGTTGCACATCATCCAAGTACCTCGGAGTTAGTACCTCACATATTTTACGGAGAAAACCTGAGAGCAAGCTATGTGGCTCGGTGAGAACACGCCAGAACTGCTTTGCAAGCAAAGCTCTATTCAGACTATGCAACTCCTTGAACCCATGCCGGTAGACAACTGGTTATGGCAAAGTGTTGACCATTTGGTCCATCGTATAGCAACTCGATCCTTAATATAATTGAAGACAGCACACTTCTTCCTACCAATATCACTAGGAAACCCAAGATAAAGACCCAGGTCCAAAGTCTGATGTGCACGAAGAGCAGCTGCAATAGATGCTTTGAGTGGATTGCGCAACCCGAATATAACATGACCGCTGATTTCGCAGGGTTAATACACTGCCCAGAAGCTAACTGAAAATCTTGTAAGATGATATAGAGCGCATCAGCATTGGAAACTGTGACCTCACCAAAGATAACAATGCCATCAGCAAAAAGCAGGTTTGAGATTGATGAAGCTAGACCCGGTAAGGTATAACCATGATAAACTCCAATAGATGTAGCCAACTATAACGCTGAGGTCAACGCTTCCATGCAGATTATAAAATAGAATGGGAGACAAGGATCCCCTTGTCGAAGACCAATGTGGGTGCAAATTGGCGGCCAGGAAACCCATTGATCAGGATTGTGGTACGCACTGTCGTGATCATTGGCGAAACCAGGGAAATCCAGCGTGAATGGAAACCCATGCTCTGAAATATCCAGCACAAAATTCCATTCAATACGGTCAAAAGCCTTCGACATATCCACCTCTATGCAAATGGCCTTTGGTTTTAGCCTTGGACCGTCGCATTGAGTGTAAGATTTCATGTGACAGCATGATTTGTCGTGATTAATCTGTCATGCACAAACGCTGCTTGATTGTTATGACACAAGGAAGGACGTCCGCAACTCGGTTAACAAGAACCTTAGAGATAACTCGGTAGATGGTATTGCAGAGAGATATTGGTCTGAACTTGTGTATCGAAACTGCCCCTGGGGTTTGGGGATGAGCACAATATCCGTATCATTGAGAGAAGGGGGCATAATGTTGTCATTAAGAAAGGATAAACAAGTGCTGATGAAATCTGCATTGACCAGGGGGCAATAAGTGCGAAAGAAAAAATGCCATTAATCCCATCAGGCCCTGGCGCTTTCCCTGGATTCATTAGATTGAAAGCCTTGATCACTTCCTCACGAGTATAGGGCTCTCCCATCGCATGGTAACAGCCTTGTGGGACTCTGTCAACAACACACGCTAAAAGATGAGGGTCCTGGGGTGGATTTGATGATGTAAATAAGGTTTGAAAGTAATGACGGGCAACAAGCTCAATGCCAGCCTATGAGTGTTGTGGGGCATGAACGTCAGAAGAACTAGGAGCTGATGGTATTCTGGCGAGTTCGCATGCTGTAAAAATTACATCTGTAGAATAAAACTATCTAGGGGCTGTTCGTTGGGACGCGTTTCGTTTCATCTCCCTAGTTAACCATAGGTTAACTAATAGCAGGCTAACAAGTAACTGTAGTGGAAAAATTCAACCAATAATAAAGTGACATATGTAGAATAAAGCTAGCTAAATGTTTTATCGAACAGGGCCTAAGGACTTCCACAGCAGAGTGGATTCCACTCTCCAAGATTAAAAGAAAAGATTATTGCTTAGATGGAGGAGAGAGAGTGTAAGTTCCTTAGGGCATCCACAATAGTGTGGATTCCACCCATAATGTTAAAGAGAAAAAAGAAAATGATGAGATGGAGGAAAGAGGATGTGAGAGGGGTTCTTAACTAAGACACTCTCTTTTTAGGGAACCTAGGTAAGCAAGAGAGAGATTGTGAGAGGAGATAATAAAATATATTTGTTGGTGGATGGAATCCACTTTTGTTATTGTGGATGCCCTTAGTTAAGGAATTCACTTTATATCAGAAGAGAGAGAATGTGAGAGAGATAAATAAAATAGTAGTATAATAATGGGTGGATTCCACTTTGTTGATGTGGTGCATTCTGTGGGGCATAATCTCCCATTTTATTTGAAAAGCTACTATGCCAACCTTTAAGATAAAGGTGGTTTGTGAGAGAGATGGTAGGTCCCACCTAAAATTCTAACAAATTAAATGTTGACATGTGACTATTTGAGAGAGATTAATCCATTACAAAAATAAAAAGCTGAACAAAGAACGGGACCAACATTATCGAACAGGCCACATGTTTCTTGACTTTTTCTGTATAGAGATAAAGGAATTGTTTTTTAACAAGAGACATTTGAATCTCCATTTGTGGCAAACTACCCAATCACCGACACGACGTTCACGCGGAAGCAACTTTACTCTTTTCTTTGATACTAATAAAATACTGTATTACTTCACAAGAATCCTTCATCAATGTTCCAAAAAAAAAAAGATCCTTCATCAATGTGCAATTAGGTCCGGGGTACTCAATTTGGTGAAGTACCGAGTTACCGTCAACTTGGTGCAAGTCCTTGTCGCGTCTCAGCTTCAGAGCCAGCCAAAGGAGGCCCCTCACCTACCGCCGAAGCTTGGAGTTCACAGTTTCACATCTCACTTGCTTCACCTTTGCTTGGAACTGCGTTTAATTATATGTAAGGAACGACACCCACACTCTAGAGTCTAGGTGTAAGAGGAAAGGGGAGAGAAATATATAGTCCAAGGGACTCAGATCTGGTAAATCCTTGAGCTTTTGCTGCCATGGCTTCAAAATTGATTCTCATCACTGTGTTCGTCTTCAATCTTATTGCTTTTGGTCTCGCCGTTGCTGCTGAGCAGAGGAAAAGCACGGTCAGTCGCCTCTCTCTAACTCCCTCTCTCCATTGCATGTTTGTGTGCAGCTCGTCGGCGGAAGCAGAGCTCTACTGACATTAATTATTATTTTTGCTAAATAAAACTAAATTACTCCCAGTTTAACTGTGAATTCCTTGATTTTATGAAGGATTAGGTCCTACGCTTTGAGATTTGTGACCATAGTTCAGTGATCAATGTTATTTCGTGCTTTTCTGAAGCTCTGGTACTCAAATTGGATATGCTCTAACGTCCTGGGAGCTTAACACCTAAATGGTGGATTTCTTCTCACCGTACCATAAGTGATCGATGCTTTTCGCTTTGATCTCAAGTTTAAAGAAAAAAGTCAAAGCTTTGCTGCCGTTTATATTTATATGTAAAATCATAAAGATCAGAGGGAGAGAATTGCGTTTGATTGGTAGGACTCTCTGGATTTCTGAGTTCAAGATTTGATTTGGGTGTTCTCTGGGGCTTCTAATCTATAGCGGGGGGATCACTTTGCTGTTTTACTTGGTAGTGATTAACTAAAAAAGTGCAAATTTCTGCTTCAAGAGTGAGTAGAATGACCCAGAATGACTTCACCCTTAGGATATTGTTGGTCTTAACAGAAGGAGGCCTTATTTCAAGATCACCCTTAGGGTAAAATGAAATGTGTTTCTTCCACTGATACATATGTCTAGTTATGTTTGTAAATACATATCCATATGATATTATTGGCGGCCAAACTTGTACACAAAAATATATGAGTACCATTGTATCAATGTGAAGAGAGGTATTATGCTTGTATTTATTTTATATGAAAGAACTGGAATGATACCCAATAGTTGAATCCTTGCAGCACAGGCATTGTGTGTTGTGTTAACTTTCACCACCTGGTGTGTCCTCCCATTTCGTATTCCTTTATTTAGTTTTCTTATAGAGAGTAAAACCCAATTGCTTGTTATTTAACCCCATATATAATATATAGCATGTGAAGTTTTTTGTGCTGTATATCTCTATCAAAGCTGGATTGGTGAACTTTTGACTCGGGACATGTATTGGCTACTTAAAAAACAGAGTGCAATTGTTTCTCTTTCTTCAGGCACATACTGAATACACTGATGGAGATGAAAACTACATCCACTGTGTCTACGATTCAGACATATCTACAGGCTATGGAGTTGGTGCATTCTATTCCTTTTGGGTAGTCAACTGCTAATCACATTCGCCAGCCGCTGCTCTGTTGTGGAAAAGCCATGAACCCTGGAGGATCCCGTGCCTGTGCGCTCATGCTCTTCATCTATGCTGGTAAATCATTACATTCAATCCTGTTAATCAACCAGTGGTTTACCTTTTTTAGTTTCAGCTATCTCAGAAGATGTGTTGTATTTCAGGTCACCTTCCTTATAGCTGAGACTGCTTGTTGGCTGGGTCAGTGAGGAACGCATACCACACCAAATATTCCAGGCATTCTTCAAGGATGGGACCCTGCACTGTGCTACATTGAGGAAGGGAGTGTTTGCTGCTGGTGCTGCGTTATCTTCCTCACGGGACTGATTTCGGAGTTTTTTTACTATGTTAGCTATTCCAAAGCCAGACAGGGATTCCAGGGTTATGGAGGGGATGCGGGTGTTGGTCTTGGGACCTACAAGTGATTTTTTTTTTTCTCATCAGATCACCCCTAATTGGTTTTTGGTATATACTACAGAGAGTTGGCAGGGAGCTACGGTTATCAGATTGTAGATTTCAATCGATGAACTTGTGTTTCTTTCCTTCAGACAGTCTTGATGGTCAGTGCCTTGTGTGTTTTACTCCGTAGATTAATGAGTTGAATTTGAAACAGCTTCTTGGTATAATCTTGTACTGTTCTATCATACTGTATTATAATCTTGTACTTCATTTTTGGTCTACTCTTTCCTGTAAAAGAACAGTAATGTACTTTATTTCTTAGGAAATTTTAGCGAATTTCATCAATTTTCTTTTTATTATGAAATACTACTTTGTTCAACTGATATAGTATATTTTAGATATTTCTTTTTAGCAAGTTCTACAACACAAATTTTCAGCAGAAATGTCTTTAGATTGGAGGCGCTAGTGCTAGTGTCGCATTCTTCTTTGGGTTGTCTGCCACGTGCTAGCTTCTTTTGTTGCTATGTGTTAGCATCCTAATGGTAAATTAGGAAAATTAGAATGAAATTTAGGGTTTTAGGTATCGTGTGCTGATTGAAAATTGCATAACGAATTCCTATCGGACAAAACAGAAGTGAAAGATTAACATAGGAGAGGAGACAATCTACTACACTGGAACTTCTGTGTGAAGACAAATTGGAGATGGAGACGGTCTACCGCACTCGAACTTCCGCGTGAAGTACAAAATTTGAATGACGAGACGATCACAATCTGTTTTACTTTCACCAAATAAAGTTGGAGCTTCCGATGAGTTGTAATTATAAATTTGTACTTTCACCAAATAAAATTGGAGCTTCCGATGAGTTGAGTTGTAATTATAAATTTGTACATTTTGGTGGAGGAGGGACGATTCACCACAACAAAACTGATGGTCTATTCTCAACTGAAGAATTTGCAAAGCTGTTGAATCATGAGTTTATAAAATCAACCAAAACAAAAGACTGATATCTACATATACAAAAACATAGTATAGACTATAGATTATAGAATGGGATAAATATTAGCTTACTAAAAGGTTCATAATATTCACTATTAAAATTCACTTAATAACAACTCAAAATTCACATTGTGATTAAAATAGTACTACCTCCGTCCCACTTTCAATCTTCTGTTTACTTTTTGACACGTTTTTCCACCTTAATATTAAACATATAAGATAAAATAATTTTATAAAATAAATTTTTATAACATATAGTTTTTGACATGAGGATTCCATTGCAAAAATTAGATTTGTAAAATTATATCATCTTATATGTTAAATATTGAAGTCAAACGACATGTTCAAATAGTAAACCAGAAGGTAAATGAGGGACGGAGGGAGTACTACAGAAGTACAGATAATACTTAAAATGTTCATATTGTTCTTGATAATGATTCACTTTCCAAAACAAAAGATTCACACTATTTTTGACATATTGTATGAAAAAAATTCTTTTAATTTATGTTAGTTTGTTCATACCCTGTTCTATTATGTTGTGGTTCTATATGTAGTAGGTATCAAACAGTACATAAAAGAAAATCACACTGTACCTAACAAGTATTCGTTTTTCCAAAAATATTCATATTGTAAATTATAAAATGAATTAAAAGAAAGATACCTTACAAGGGTGCAAAATGAAAAATAAAAGATACCCTAAACTCCAAACAGGCACAAGACCTTCCGGGATGTGGCTGATGTTGCTTTAGTAGTTGAGAGTGAGCTTCGGGCGAGGCAGTCGTTTGAGAGGAGGGAGCAAAAGAGGAAGCAAAGAGTCAAGGATTATGGGAAGAAGGAGCATGTTTCTTCTTAGAAGAAGCAGTTTCGTGGTGATCGTTGAGCTTCTTCCTCTTCTTTTGGATCTAAATATAGTGCTTGTGGTCGCTTCCATCCTGGTCGGGAGTGCTACAAGAAGTTCGGGGCGTGCTTCAAGTGTGGTTCTATGGAGCATCGAATAGCCCAATGCCCTTAGGCTGGTGGTGGCAGGGCAGTTCAAGAGGCTGAGGCGCCGATTCGGAGTTGAAAGTGAAGACCGAGCAAAAGAAGCCTTAGGCTTAGGCATGAGTGTATGCGATGGATGGGGAGCGAGATCGTGCTGCAGATCCCGTTGTTTCAGGTATTCTTCAGCTGTCTTCTCATCCAGTTTTCTACTTGTTTGATTCTGGGGCTACCCACTCCTTTGTGTCTAATGATTTGGTGGGTAGGCTCGGTTTGTCTATTGAGCTGCGAGGCGTTGAGTTGTGTGTTTCATGTCCCTTGAGTGGGGTTGCTCCCCTTATTCTTGATTCTGTATGTAGAGCCTATCCCTTAGTAGTTCGGGAAAAAGTTTTATGTGCTGACCTCATCCCTCTACGGATGACTTATTTTGATGTAATTTTGGGCATGGATTGGCTGTCAGAGCACCATACCCATATAGATTGTGCTTCTAATAAGGTAGTGTTTGAGGAACCGGGTAGACCCTAACTAGAGTTTGTTGGCAATTTGGTTCCCTGCACGCCAGTAGTCATCTCCGTGATGCAGGCATTCAGCTTCTCGACTAGATGACATCCTAGTGGTTCGTGAGTTTCCTTAGGTGTTTCAAGATGATGTTTCAGGTGTTCCGCCAGAGTGTGAGGTGGAGTTCTCAACTGAGTTAGCACCAAGGACTCAGCCTTTCGAACGTTCCCTATCGCATGAGTCCACCAGAGCATAAGGAGTTGAATAAGGGCAGCTGCATGATTTGTTGGATAAGGGCTTCATTCGCCCAAGTGTATATCCTTGTGGTGCGCCAGTTCTGCTTGTGAAGAAGAAGGATAACAACTTTAGATTGTGCATCGACTACCGAGAGCTGAATAAGGTTACCATTAAGAATCGGTATCCGCTTCCCCGTATTGATGATTTGTTTGATCATTTGGCTGGTGTGACGGTGTTTTGAAGATAGATCCTCACTCTGGTTACCATTAACTGAGGATTAAGGTCGATGATATGCCTAAGTTTGCTTTCAGGACTCGTTATGGTCACTATGAGTTCCTTGTGATGCCGTTTGGGTTGACGAATGCCCCTTCGGTCTTCATGAATATGATGAACCGTGTGTTCAAGCTATTTTTGGATTAGTTCGTGGTGGCATTTATAGACAAAATCTTGGTGTATTTGAAGAGTGTCGAGGAGCATGAGGAGCATTTGAGGATTGTGCTTCGGACGTTGAGAGAGTGTGAGTTGTATGTTAGGCTGAAGAAGTGCGAGTTTTGGTTGGATCGGGTCATCTTCTTGGGTCATGTAGTCTCTAAGGATGGTATCTCAGTGGACCCAGAGAAGATTAACGGTCACAAAGTGGGCAAGGCCCATAAATGTTATTGAGATTTGGAGTTTCCTTGGTCTAGCGAGCTACTACAGGAAGTTCGTTGAGGGCTTTTCGAAGATTGTGTCACCCTTGACCCGTCTTCTGAGGAAGGATGCTTAGTTTGAGTGGAGCGAAGCTTGGGAGCAGAGCTTCCAGGAGCTTAAGAGGAGGTTGACCTCCGCTCCTATCTTGACTCTACCATCTGGTATAGATGGATTGGAGGTGTTTTGTGATGTGTCGTGTAGAGGTTTAGGTTGTGTGTTGATGCAACATGGGAAGGTGGTTGCGTATGGCTTCCGTCAACTTAAGCAATACGAGAAGAACTATTCGACCCATGTTCTTGGGTTAGCGGTGGTTTTGTTTGCTCTAAAGATCTGGAGGTATTATTTGTATGGTATGTCGTGCAAAGTTTACACAAACCACAAGAGTCTCAAGTATCTGTTAACTCGAAAGGAGCTTTACTTGAGACAAAGGAGATGGTTAAAGTTGCTTCGCGACTATGATTTGGAGATCCTATACCATCCTGGTAGAGCGAATGTGGTTATTGATGCATTGAGTCGTAGAGGAGCTCCGGGTTGGCTTGTGCATTCTGGGTCTCAGAGGTCTTTGCTGAAGTTACAGCGCCTCGGAGAGTGGATTGTTGGCTCCGATCGTGCTGGTATGTTGGCTGCTCTTTAGGTTCAGTCTACCTCGATCGATCAGATCAAGGCTGGTCAGGAGGTTGATGCCAAGTTGTGCTGGATCAGAGGGAGAGTGTCTACTGGTCATGATCAAACTTTAGTGTGTCTGACTACGATTGCCTTCGGTTTAGGGGTATGGTTTGTGTGTCCAGTGATGCTGCCTTGAGGCGGGAGATTATGTAGGAGACGCATGGAGCCCCATACTAGGTACACCCAGGTGGTGTTAAGATGTACCGAGACCTTAGAGAGTCGTTCTGGTAGGTGTGGAGGGTGATTTTTCGGTATGAGAGGGGTCTATCAAAATGTGGTTCTTGACTAAAAAGCCTAGATCCTAGAAATGCCATTCTGTGGGGGGTGAGAACCCGTTATTCTTGGCATCCCTCAAATACCTACAAAATCGTCCGTCTTTCCAGAAAGCATAAGGGGAGTGCAAGTGTGCACTACAACCGCTCTCAGGGCTCCACGCGGACTTATGCCTCTATAAGGCGGAGTTGACTAGAGTCGCCACCTAGTTTGACCTAAGGAACTAGGAAGGGAGGAGAAGGGTTCTAAGAACCGTTGGTTGACTCTGATTGTTGCTTATGGATAGGGCTTATCTGGGCATTACAGAGATTCTATTGTGGGTTCGCACTGGGTTATACCCCTTAGAAGTGGCAACGACCATGACTTCGGATTGGTGCCCGAGGAAACCTCGGTCTCCAATTGCCGGGATTGCCTTCTTTCAAAACCTTATTAGAGAGATTCTGATAAAGCCAAAGGATAGGATTAGGACGGAAAGAGAGAGAATGGATGAGGCGAGCTTTTCTACCAAGCTAGCGTCAAGAAGAGGAATTGTTGAATTCGTATGAGTATAGAATGAAGATTTGGGAAAAGTGTGAGGTTGAGTGAATAGACAAGACTTAGACTCTAATGGTTCGAAGTCTGTGGGAACCGAAAGAGGTTTGAGTGTTTTGAGAGATATGAGAGTCACCTTAGAGGGGAAAAGGGATTTTTTATTGGAATGGGGTCGCACCCTAGATGGGCTGCCTACGTACTCAACTCCCTGTTGAGATCAGACCTTACGTAGTTCACGGGTTTAGGGTTTTGGAAGTTTTGATGTTTTAGGGAGTTTGGGATTCAGAGGAATTTGGAGTTTTGAGAAGTTTCGGGTTTTTGGAGATTTTGGGGTTTTGAAGGTTTTTGAGGTGTTAGTCTGTGAGACGCTCGGGTCTATGAGACGTTTGGGATGTTTATGTAGTGGGAGGTATGGGATATCAAAGTTTGTGAGACGCTCGGGTCTGTGAGACATTTGAATCTTAATATGGTGGAGAGGTTGAGATGTTCGAGTCAGTGAGGCGCTCGGGCCTATGAGACTTTAGAGGTTTGAAAGAAGTCAGGATTCGGGAGATGTTTCGAGTTTGGAATGATTTGAGTTTGGATAATGATTTGAATGTGCGAGGCAATTGAAGTTTGGGTAGAGATCCCGGGTTTTTGGATTTGAGATTCTGAAAGGGTCGATGTTTTGGGATATTTCGAATTTTAGAGTGAGATGATGGTTGATTGAATTGTTTGGAGGAATGATTGTCAAAGTTGTCTCTCTTAAAGTTTTTAAAACTAAAAAATCATTTTTTGTTATAAAAGGGCGGATAATCCGAGGGATTACCCTATGTACCCCCTCGAACACGACACTTATTAATGTAAGCGCCGAGGCTCGAAAGATGGGGCATTGAATTTATGTCAAAAAATAGGATTAAGAGAGAAACACCATGAATGAGATGTTCTCGGTCAAACCCTAATAACGTCTCTACTTCCCTAGCACCCCGCCTTGTAAAAATCTAGGCTGCAATTAGGGGAGGTTTGTCACCCTAATGCCCCGCCTAAAGAGATCCAGACTGCGACAAGGGAGATTACAACCCCAGTGCCCCGCCTCGGATTTTTATTTTGGAAGAGAGACAATCGATGTCTAATTAGGAAGAAAACGTTCTTTGAAGGTGTTAGACATCCCATGTTCCCCGAAAACGGTTTATTTGAGTTGAAAACTAAGTTTGAAAACTTTTGAAGTTGTTCGGAATTCTCAATAAAGAAACACTGATTTTGAGAAATGTTTTAGGAGAAAACTTTCTGTATATGTGAGAAGAACTTTCTGCCTTTGAGAACAGTTTTCTGTGATGTGAGAAGAGTTTTTCCTTTAAAATTCCACAAAATGGTTTCTTTTTGAAAATTTGATGAAATTTGAATGAAAAGATTGTCTGGAACTTGAGAAAAGAGATTTTTTTTGGATTTTTGGAGTTTGAATGGGATTTACAATGAGTTTGAATCGAATGCATTAAGTTTGAATTGGATTGGGCCGAATGAATTGGGTTTGGATTGAATTTTGGTTGGGGTTGGAAAACGTGGCGGGTCAAAGTTAAACCAAGTCAAAGTGGGATCGAGTCAAAGTTGGGTCAAGGTCAAACTTGGGCTGGTTAAAGCTTGGATTGGTCAAAGCTTGGGTCATGGTCAAAGTTCAAGTCAGGGTCAAAGCTTGGGTCATGGTCAAAGCTTGGGTCAAGGCCAAAGCTTGAGTCAAGGTCAAAGCTTGGGTCATGGTCAAAGTTTGAGTCAAGGTCAAAGTTTGGATTGGTCAAAGTTGGACCGGATTGGGCTTTGGTCGAGGTTTGGGCCAGATTGGGCCTTGGATGGGCTTTTGGGTTGAATTGGGCCGAATTGGGGCTTGGTTGGGGTTTTGGGTTGAATTGGGCCGTTAAATGGGTATGGGTCCAGAATGAGTTTGGGTCCGAAATGGTTTATGCCTGAATTGGGCTTAGGTCTGAAATGGGTTTGGGCCCGAATTGGGTTTGGGTCCGAAATGGGTTTAGTTTGGGGCTTTTGGTCCGATTGGGTTTATGGTCTTTTTAAAGGAAATACGCATTGGGCCGGATCAGAAATGGGCCTAAAAAATGGGTTAAGCAATGGGTTGTTATTTGGCTGATTTGAGACTCATTTTATGGATTTGATTTTTGACATATTTTGAAGATTTGATTTTTTGGATTTTTGAATTGATTTTGGAATTGAATAATGATTGTGAATTTATTATGACATTATGGATGATTTGGGAAATTTAAAAAAAATAGGTATTCCTCACATGGACCGTGTCTAGGACCCGTATTCATGGAGAACACCCAAACCTAAAGCTTTTCTACAAAGGGGTGACCTAGGGGCTAACTAGGGCTTCCTAGGTATTGGGCCTCTATATTGGGCTGGGCCCAAAAATTGCCAAACTAGTCTACATAACATGTAACATATAATACAGAAATATAATCATGTGAACTTGAAATTGAAAACAAACAACCAAGTAAATACAGCAAGAACTTAAACCACAAAGTCTGGGTATATATACTTGTTTCTTTTTTAGTCATCATTTTTTTAATCAAGACATACTAATTTTATGACGTGAAGGAGGTGGAAGCTTTCTGGCAGATTGAAACAAGAGTTATTTCCACTTTATACGTGTCCAGAAGCAAACATTCATTTACACTACAATTAAACCCCTAAGCTACAAAAGTAAAAGCATATCTGTTTTAATGGAAAGCTGATGGTCCAAACAAGTAGTCCTTAACAGCACAGTATTTTTACAGCAACAACACAATATTTCAACAGCAACGCAAGAGTTTTTGAACGATCAAACTTAACAGAAACCAAGCCTGATGCTAACAAGACGGGCAGACTTAGAGCTCAACGTTCTCCTAACCATTCATCCGTGCTAAGCTCAACCCACATCTCGGTGCACATGGTACCAACAGAAGAACAATGGGGGTTTCCCGCAGAACAAATGATACAGGGATACGAAGCCACAAACAACAAAAAATACAAGTCAGTCAGCATACCCATCCATATAGATAAACATACATCCAGATAGCTAAACAACAAGGTGAGAGAATTTGAAAAGGGTATTATTCTTCAACATCGACGAGGGTGAAATGAGTCGATTCTGAAGTGGATGTAGCGGGTCCTAAGGTAGAGACATGCTCTTCGTAACCGACTCATAAAGAGAATCAAGGCATCATATAAGGTGAGTGCAATTCGCTCCCATGATGGATATAAACATAGACCTCCTGTGACCTCGATAAAACAAAAGGCAAAACAAGAGCAAAGACAAAACAGAACCATCTCTAATGGAAGGACAACTCTCATTCAATGAGTTTATTACTGACTGAAAACCAGAAAGGAGTCCCGAATTCTTCATGGACTGAAAAATCGGAGCATGGATGCAACATGGCAACAAAAGGATACAACAAGTGAATAAGCAATTAATTGGGCGGGGACAACCGTTTCGTGCTTTTCCTGAAGCCAGGAACCATATTAGCAAGTGGTTAAAGTTTGCCTTCAGCCATTCAAACACCCAACGAAATCGTAAAGAAAAAAAACACAGAGAGACGCACAAAGATAAAAACATGGTTTCCAGTTCAAAAACAAAAGTACAGATTTAGGCTAGTTATCGACCTGTATGCACCAGCGAAAAACCTGATTTCATCGTAGATGGAGCCGAGATGCAGTATTTGAAGAAAAAGACAGGAGTACGAAACTAACCGGATAGAGACTAAACCAATGCATTTTCATTCGGAGCTAGACTTACAGACGAAAGAGATAGAGAGAGGAGCTTTCAAACTTGAGTTCGCTTGGCCATCATGAACCCAGACCCATGGTGAGTTCGATGTTCGTGATTGTAGGTGGGTAATCAACGATTACGACAAAGAGGAGGTAAGGGCCTTTTGCTTTGACTTCCGGAATCGCTTTCAAGGCCGTCTACCTTCCTAGGTCTGTCAACCGGCTTGGTGGAACAAAATTTTTGACAAGAATCTCGATGAACTGGGGTGTGTTAAAATATTTGAGTGATGGTTCCGTTTTTTTTTGTGTGCTCTTCGATGAAGATTTTGATTGACGTAGTAGAGCAAGGAGGAAAGGAATTCTGGTTTTTGAGTTCTTGCTCTTCTCTGTGAGGGGTTTAGGGTTCTTCGAAGGACAAATCAGAGGGAGGGTGGTAGTTTGCTTCGTTCGATAGAGGAGCTGAAGGTTGTTCTTGGGTCTAGGTATTTCGAAACAGAGAAGGAAGACAAGTGCGTCGAATGTTTTTTTTTGCAACAGGGGAGAGAAGAATGAAGAGACTTGGAGTAGCCCTCCCGATTCGAGGACTGGAGAAGAAGAGAGGTGGGATAGATCTTCTAGCTTATTCGATTCTTGAGGTTTTAAGAAAGGAAAAATGTCTTAAGGGAGTGGCAGTGTGAAAAGGAGAAGGGCGTCGCCAGAGATGAGAAGCTGGAGTGGAGGAAGGAGGTGCAGAGCATATGAAGACGATGAAGAGAGGTGGTGGGTTTATCGTGGTGGTGGTAGCGATTCGGAAGTATTTTCACGGTAATTTTTGAAAATGGGAGCCGACAGGGAGTGTGAAATCCTTTCGATTTTTGAGGAAGAAGAGCGTGGGCAGCGGCCATGCTTCTGGGTTTCTGTTCTTCTTCTCTTCGAATACCGGTAGAGTAAGGGACACAGGACACTAGACAAAACAAGGAGAATGTTGGGAATTGATGTCTGAGAAGGGTTGCTTGGTCCACCCGACATGGACAATAAAAATAAGAAAATGGGACTTGCTCTTGCTGAGTTTCAAACTCGGTACCATCTAGTCTCTCCACTACATGCTTTAACCGATTGAGCTATAACAGAATTTGGTAAGTAAATGTGAAGAAATAAAACAAGAACCATGTTGCGAGCTGAGGCAAAATTAAGAAAACGCTTTTCGTTCATGCCAGGAATCGAACCCAAAACAAATGGGTTGTATAGCAAGTACCTTTACCAGTTACTCTGGGTTGAATTTCAATATTTTCATGGGAGAAATAATACAAGAGCCCTAATTTCAACTGGATAACTCCTCTAAAAATGCTACGAGTTTAAAAGAAAGTATACAAAAAAGAGAAGATTAATCTAATGGCATGAAATTATGGAATGTAAATAATAAGATATAAAACATAATGCAAAATAAAATAGACGAAATAACGTAATGATAAATACATGAAATAATGAAATAGTACTAGTACGCTGGTGATAAAAATACAAGTGAATCTAACAAAAACGGAAACTGAGTTAGATATGTACGAATAACGAAAAATAAGATAGAATAAACAAGTAATAGAATAAAATAAGATAAGAGGAAGCCTAATCAAATAAGCAACAAAATGGAATAAACTACTATGAATAATAATAGTAAAAGACACACATAAAATGATAGAAACTAATCATGATGAAAACCGAATAAAGGCAAATACTAAAAATAAAATACACATAAAATAACATTGAAATAAGATAAGCTAAGTAAGTAACAAAATGACATAAGGTAAGGACAATGTAAAACAACTAGACGAATAAATAAGCGAATACGAAATAGAATAAAATAACATAGTAAAATATGTAAGTAAACAAAGAGGGACGGGTTTGAAATCGGCTTGTCGTTGGAAATTCATTTTCGCAAAATCATGTTTTTATGAAATGCTTTGAAAAGGATTATAAAACGATGATTTCGTTTTAGCACGCACGCTAATGTGTTTTTGGAAAAGAAAGGCGACGACCCCTCTCATTTTGCTTATTATTTCAGAATTTGCTTTATGGGGTGAGAATTTTTGTGTCTACAGTAAGGAAATATGAAGAGAGAGATCTCTGAGTTTGTAGCCAGATGTCTGACAAGTCAGCAGTTGAAGGTTGAGCATCAGAGACCTGATGGGCTTCTTCAGCCAGTTCCCGTTCTTGAGTGGAAGTGGGGAGAGCGTGAGTATGGATTTTGTGATGGGTCTCCCTAGGACTTCGAGAGGTTTTAAAATTGTGTGGGAGATTATGGATAGGATCACGAAGAGTGCTGACTTTCTGCCGGTCAGGTAGACCTTTAGCTTAAAGCGGCTTGCTCTGCTATATGTGACCGAGATTGTGAGGTTGCATGGAGTTCCGGCTGTAACACCCTCTCGATAAACACGTAATAATCCCTCACATAGCATAATTAAAGACGTCTTACAGCGGAAGAATAAACAACAATAACTCTCTCTCGGGTGTCACCTGTCATTACTCGCCCATGCGAATAACGAAGCAGAAACTAAATCCAACAACCAAAATAAACAACACTACCATACCGTTGTGACAACGAGATAAAATCCTATACATCATACAAAGTCCAAAAACCATAACCGTTGACAAGTGAGCATCTACCCAATCCCGTACTTCGGCTTCGACGATGATCAGCAACCTGCAACAAGCCATAAAGGCTCAACGATAAACGCTGAGTATACGGGCCTGGACCCTATTGGTCACTTGTCATTTTAGCCATCTTGATATTAGATTGATTTCATGCTTTACCATTTTACAGATATAATTAATACTGTAATAATCATGCATAAACACATAGTCATCCATCCAATCCAAACAGTCATTACATTTCACAAACAACAGTCGCATAAACGAACATATCGAATAATTACAGTACTGTGTATAATCGCCCTAGCGAACGGTTTCCATATTAATATTATTTGGCCTTCAAGGCCCCATCCATCCAAACCATGTTAATTAATTACCAGTTGGGTGTCATGTTGGGACAACCGGGTTAACCTTACCAATGGACAGTAGTCCTCCCGTACACACAAAGGTGCTCATTTCGCCAGAGGTCCGGAGGCCCCTGGCTATTCACTTTGCTTCGTAAGGCGTCCATATAAAGGCCGTAGCCGTGTACCTACAGCAGGTACCATCTGACCCATGATCCAATTAGGGCTCGTTGGAAAATTTCCTGGAGCGGAACCCGATCGGGTACCCCCTCAGTGATCACAAATGCGCAACCAGGTAGTTCGTAAACTACCGGGATTCCTCCCCTCATCTCATTCCATTCTCTCATAGGATTAAGATATACTCTTAGTTTTATGGAGAATACATTTTTTTAATTTGCTGCCCAATGGGTCTCACGCATACCTAGAAGTAATCTAGGTTATATTCATGTTCGAGATCCATGCTCTAGAGACCGACATTGTCGTATCTCGTACCTAAGTGTTTTACTTAGGTTATTATATACTTAATATTAATACTAAGGGTATTATATCAAGTAAACATCGTGTCATCACATTAAACGCATATGTATGTTTATATAAGTCGATCTATAGTCGACGTAGTGTTAGTCCCGTAGGACGCTCGCGTATAATTAAATAACGCGATAACACATATCATCACATGCACATAATAACACACAATAACATACAAGTTATCAAACAAGTCCGAGCCCAAGGAATTCCTCAGGACAACCCGGATCAAACCCTTCTTCACATACCGTACACCTTAGACCAAGGATGCGCAGTGTAGTCCACTAAGCTTCTCGAGTGCGCACGTCTGAAATGTGATCTAGAATTACGAGGAAAGCTAGGTGTCAATCCACATGACAATTGACTCGATATTTCCGAATACTGTCAGTAACCCCAGTATTACATCCCCGGATTTCAACTGTTATTAATTAAGGTGTTGTTATCCTTAAAACTCTTTACTCGTAGTACGTATTAATTCTTGGTTAACAATGGAGTCGGTTTCATAAGAACGTCGTAGTTAACGTTTTCGAACGTAAGAGTTTATACCTTTCCAACTGTAGTAGTTTATAAGCATTACACTTTTACATAAGTTCGTTCGTTCTCGTACATTTAATTCAACTGTTTCATCGCATGCATAGACACGTATTGTAACCTACAGTTGCATGCATAATATATTTTATAACCTATGGTTGCATGTATTCATGCATTATTTATCATATAGTATTATTACCCCTCCATCCATTATAATACATTGTATTATATAATCTATTAATCTTGTAATATCTACATTTGAATTCAAAAACCCATAACTTATAGTTTATAAACTATTTTCATATAATAACCTTCACCATCATATTATATGGTTTCCAACCATAATATACATCCACCCTGATGTACATAATTCTCGCATATGTATATATTTCCAATATAGGTAAGTTTCATGAGTTATAAAACTCTTATATTATATGTCACATTTTATCATCTTATATTAGATGATTTTCCCATTAGTTGTGTTATATTGTCACAACCTATATTAAGATCATTATCTTAATATATGTAACATTTTATGTTGTATAATTTCAACTCCTAAGATTTATTCCATATATACCTTAGTTTATAAATCTCATTTATTTATAGTTTGTCACATTATTAATGTGAATACCCTGTTTATATTAATTCCATTTAAACCACGTTAATACCATATAATTGTTAAACATTTATAACATTATAAACCATAGTCTAAAATTCATTTTCCAACCTTTATAAATTCGGTACAACACTATACTTTATTTTAATTTCATTTTGACCACATAACATTATGTAATGTTATACCATATACTAATATCATATAATATGATATTTTTATCTTATATAATTATAACATATAGTTTTTATACAAAACTATTGTTAATTACCGAAAAGGCATATCCATTTAAATCAATCTTATTAACTTACCATATTTATGTTTATTACAAAATCACCCCATAATTTATACCATGTTATATATATCTATAATATAACATTAAACCTAAAAATAAACTATAGTTATATATATTCCAGATTTCCGAACAGGACCTAAATTCTGTTATAATTCATTTCTTAACCCACCAACTTTCTATAATTACAATTTGACCCAATTTATAACATATAGTTTTATAATATTATCAAAACTATATATTATACACTTATCTTATTAAAACACCTTATTTTTTTCTAAAAATCATCAAACTATACCAAAAGGTTATAAATATCATTCCTAACCCCTAAACTCTCGGTATTTACATTTCCACCCCCTTTTCTTTTCCAAAGTATAACAATGAGATAATAACTATATATTATACATATATAGCTTATTTTAATTCCAAATTCAACCCAATAAAATCCTAAAAATTCCTAATAGCCCATGGGTGTTTAAAATACCATTTTACACCCTTAAATTTTGGTAATCACCATTCATACCCCATATGCTATAAAAATGTTACAATTAAATACTTATCTTATTATATAACCTTAAACAAGTTATTTAACTTATCTAATTTGGTCAAAACCTACCCAATGGTCAAGGTTGACCTCCTTAATACTTCCTTGACCATTACTTTCTTAATTTACGGTTTTTTAACCCCAATTTCCAGAATTTACAAATTAACCCCAAAACTTTATAAAATCTTATCATTTTTATTTTAAATCCTTTTAACACCTAATTTTCGGCTTTATTAATATCTAGCCCCCAATTTTGATTTAATTATAGTTTAACCCCTTATAATTTGTGGTAATTTATATTTATCGCCTAAAACCTAATTTAAACTAAATATACATAATTAAAATGGCCTAAAGTACATGGCCTTATTACAAACATTGGCTTATAAAATAAATTACACATAAATGCCCCAAATTACATATAAACTCACGACCTCACCATGAATTTTCCATTAATTACCAAATCTTCCACATAAAGTCTTAATTTGACATTTATGTTACTTAATTACTTAGATAAATTTATTAACTCATTCCTTAACCACCTAAGGTCAAAATCATACCCTTTAGGTTATGTTCACTCACGGAAATTATGTAGAAATAGCCTTGGAACACATTTAACATATCAAGGTTAAGGTTTAAGTGATTTATACCTTGATTTAGCAAGGTTAAGGCCTTGTTTGGCCACGACACCTTAGGGAAAACTTCTCCACAGCTTGATTTACTTGTCTTCATACAGAAAACAAGACATGATTAAACTCCAAGCATGAGCTAACCATGGGAAAGTGTTTTAATGCATAAATTCAAGGTAAAAGTTACCTTAGAATACAAAGGCAACAAGGGATGTTCTTCTGCCTAATTTTATGAGGAAAAAGAGTATCAAAAGGTCTACTAAATAAGCCTTAAAACCGGAATAACTCAAGTAGGAAGATGGCTAATTTTCACCTTCATTAAGATGCCAAAAATGGTGTTTTGGCATGGATATGGCTATTCCTTGTAGATCTTGGTATACCAACTGAATTCACATGAAAAGGAGAAGAAAATAAGGCAAAGGAACCAAGGTTTACCATCGGAAATGAAGAGGAAGAAGAGATATGTGCTTAAAGCACATTTTTTACCTTAAATGGTCAAGCTTAGAATTTCCCTCCTTCTTCCCTTGATACAGCCGAAATTTCCCCTTATTTTAACCTCCAAAACACACTACATACATAGATGGAAATGTCTAGAGCTTATCTCAATGGAAAGAGGAAAGAAAGATGAAGAAAATGAACATTTTCATGCCTTAGAAGCTTACCTAGAGCAAGAGCTCACACCAGCTGGGTTTGGTGTTTACTTACGGTCAAGGAGGAGCCAGGGAGAGGATTTGGAAGGTGAAATCTTGTCTGGAAGGGGCAACGGAAGAAAGGTAGTCTTATTTTGCCTTAAAACACATTTTAATCTTTCTTTATTGTCTCCCATGCTTGATGACTCATTAGCAATTATTTTAGGTTTCTAAATGGATGAGGATGGAGCTTCTAAGAAGGGGGCGATGATGGAGCATGGTAAGGGATGGGTCTTGTTTAATTAATGTCATTATGGAATATTGTCATTACTTTTATAAAGTGAGATTGGTGAGTCATGTTTCCATGCTTGGAATCGGCCACAAATCAAGGAGAAGCAGCCTTAATCAATCGTGATCACATGCGGTGGGTAGACAAGTTTGTTTAATTAAAAGTGGTTGATTAAAATACTAAAAAGTGTACTAACCTTTACTTTAGTAAAGTAGAATTAGTGAGCCACATTTAGTAGCACATGGGAACGGCTGGTGGCTTATTAAAGCCTTAATAAATCGGCTATAGAGGGTCCATTTCGTGGTCAATGGTCAACATTGACTAATTTAGTCAATGGAAACTTAATTTTACATTATTTTATTATTATATAATATTGTAATATAAAAATTGTAAATAAATCTCTGGATTTAGAGTTACCAATGTGATATTAATAAGTATATATATTTATTAGAGTATTTATAGGTGTTTCATTGGGTTATATAGACCCAAAACACATTTCCGAGACATTCCCGGGACTTTCGGGACCTTTTTGTGCTTTAAGCGTTTCTCCCGGGCATTTTGTGTATTCTTGTAAATCTAACTTGAGAACTCTTTAGAATGTTAATTAATGGTGGTAGAAACTCTAAGAATGATTTATTTAGGGTTTCGTGCCACTTCGGCATTCCCAGGCCTTTTCTAGGGTTTGTGGGGCCCGCAAGGGTTCCTCCAGGCACTTTTCGTTTAATTGAAAATTTATGCTAAGCCTTTTGTTTTAAATGATATATCATGATCATTAGTTGATTTTGTATTAGTTTTATAGCTTGTATAACGTTAACTCAAGGTCCGGCTTAACGCACGTTTTTGACCTTAAGGAGTTTAGGTGCGTTTTTAACGCTTAAATGTTTTTGTGCTTTCTATGGTTTCATAATCCTACAAATAAACCTTTAATTCCCATTATTTAATTATATAATGGTTAGGGGTATTTCACCGCAACTATTTTCTAACAGAATATGAGTTTGTGTCTTATTTTTGGTGTAACCTGCATAAGACTTTGGGGACGAAGTTGGCGTTCAGTTCATCCTATCATCCTCAGTCATATGTTCAGACAGAGAGGATGAATCAGATCCTAGAGGATATGCTTAGGGTGTGTGTTCTAGACTTCGGTGGCAGTTGGGATCAGCACGTGATGCTGATTGAGTTCGCCTACAACAACAACAACTTCCAGTCTAGTATCGGTATAGCATCGTTCAAAGCATTTTATGGTAGGAGGTCCCATCTGTTGGGATGACCTCAAGGAGAGAGTTCTGGTTGGTCTGGATTTGGTTCAGGATGCAGTTGGTAAGGTTTAGATCATTTGGGATCGTCTGTTGGTTGCTCAGAACCATCAGAAGAGTTATGCAGATCAGAGGCAGCTACAGCTTGAGTTTCAGGTTGGTGATCATGTGTATTTGAAGGTTTCACCTGTTAGAGGAGTGGTCAGATTCAGGAGGAGTGGCAAGTTTTGTCCATACTTCATTGGTCTGTTTGAGGTTCTTGAGAGGTTCAGACTAGTAGCTTATTGCTTGGCGTTGTCGTCAGCTTTAGCGGGAGTACATGATGTGTTTGATGTGTCTATGTTGAGGAAGTATGTTCCCGACCCAACACATGTGATTGAGTTTGGTCTGTTTTACTTGCGTGAGGACTTCTCCTATGAGACAGTCTTTGTCTGGATTTTGGCTCACGGTGACTCCGATGCAAGACCCTGCATGGTTAAGGTGCACTGGTCAGATCAGCTAGAGCGCGAGGCGACGTGGGAGCTCGAGGATGAGCTGCGTTCTGAGTTTTCTTCCCTCTTCGAGTAGTAAGGTATGTGAATTTCAATGATGAAATTCCTTTTCAGGGGGGAAAGATGTTATAACCCGGATCTTATATTAAGTCGGATTTTATAATGTTGCCTTATGTTAAGTGGGATTTATGTTATTTAGACGTTTTGTAGTTTGAGGAGAAAGGGAAGGGCAAAGAGGTCATTTTCCATTTGTTTTAAGGTAAAAGAATTTTTATTTTGGGAAAAGAAGAATTCTTTTTTTTCATTCTTTGTTCGTCGTGACAATTTTCTCTTGAGCGTTCTTCTCCCTCCCTTCTTCCTCTCAGTTCTTCTCTAATTTGCTGGTGAAATGCTACTACTGTGTGAGCGTGAATTCAAGTCTTCGTTGTTGTGTAGTTTCTGTATCTTCTCTCAGGTTTGATTTGTGGGTTTCAGTTTGTGGTTTTATGTTTAGTTGGTGCTTTGGTTTCTGATTTTGGTCTAGAAGGGTAAATTCAGTGTTGTTTTGGTCCGATTTGGCTTGTTGGTTTGCTGGTTTTCTCTTTGGCTTCAGTATGTGGATTTCTACACTTCGATTGACATAGGTGGTGAACGGATTCAATGGGATTTGTTCAAACATGGGGAGTTTAGAAATAGGGAATTTGTGTTCTTATGATTTATTGAGTTTTATGATCAGTTTGTTCCTCTGATTTGCTGCTGTTTGAGTCCTCAAACCCCGACGCTTCCTTGCTTTTGCTCTCGTTTCGGTTTGTGAAATATTGGCCTCTGATTTGTGTTGAATTCTGTATTTTCGTCTTTGATTTTGGTCACGTCCGGACATACGTTTGAACATGTATGTTCGTACAGGCTTGGGTGCATTCTATCTGCTTTTGTTTTTAAATGTCCGGTCATGTAAGTTCAAACGGCATGCGTGGACGACGCCTGGGATGACAGTTCGACTTACATCTGAACTTGAAAGCCCATACGTAAGTTTGGACACGCCTCTGTATTGCTTTTCTTTTTTGGTTCAGCATGTGTCCAAACATCAACGTCCGGACACATGTTTGGATGACATTAGGATGTTTTGACGAGCTTCTGTCTGAACTTGCAAGCTTGAACGCAAGTTCGGACATATGTGATTTCTGGTTTCCTAAAGTTTTGGCTTGTGTCCGAACATGCAAGGTCGGACACAAGTTTAGACCGGCCTCTGATTTTGGCTAACTTATGCGTTTTAGTTCCGTTTTAGCTTCTGTTTGCGGGGTTATCTTTCCCTAAGTCTATATAAGTGATTTACTCATGTGTTATGCATGTCTACGCACTTATGTTCAGTAAGTTTGAGTGTTTTGTTTTGGGACCTAGTTACATAGCTTATGAGCCGTGGATGGCCGGGTCTAGCTATCCCGTAGCATGTTGCGTAGGATGTCCTTCTGTTTTCTACTCCTCGGGTTTCTGGGATGAGTAGTGACCAACGGGTCGACTAGTGGTCTCTACCATTTCTGTTGTGGGATCTTTTGATCCAAGGGATTTCGTTCCTTCTGTTGTAGTAGCTTGGTAGTAGTGTGCCACACGTAGTGTAATTCTAATCAGCTTTGCTTTGAGTGTTTGAGTAACGCTTCTGTTCCGTTTGAGCTTTCTAGCTTATGCTTTAAATCCTCCTGTGAAAACTCAGTTTCGCTCTACTTCTGTTTGTGATTCGTTATCTGATTACAAATGTCTTGAGCATGCTTCGTTGATGAAGTTAGCTATCTACTGAGTCATGGTTTCTCACCCCTTTCCACATATATACATATTGCAAATTGATTAGTGATGGTTCTTGCTTCGATTTCAAAGACTTTGGTTATTTTTCTTTTAAAGACTATTGTATTTAGTGCTAGAAGCTTTATGACTCTTGTAGCCTTTGGGCATTTCTGTTTATGAATAGGATCATGTTTTGGGGCTTTGTAAACATTACGTATTTCCTAATTTAATATAAGTATTCTGCTTTGATCTTTCGAATTCATTAGTAGCTTTACGTAACTTAGGTAGTAAATGTGCGGCGTGTGACAGTCTCAGAACTAACCTGATTTTGAGATCGTTACACATACAATTCATAATTTTTGTGCTAATGAAGGGTTTCTGCCAAATATTGAGCCCGAAATTTTAAGGAGGCTCTTATGGATGTTGATTGGATTCAAGCAATGCAAGAAGAGTTGAATGAATTCACCTGTAATGATGTTGGGACTTAAGTGCCATGCCCTATTCACAAGGAGGTACTAGGAACTCACTCGGTTTATTGAAATAAGTTGGACGTTGACGGCCAGGTTTCTCCCAATAAAGCATGATTGGTTGTTCAAGGGTATAATCAATGTGAAGGGATTGTTTATGATGAAACATATGCTTTGGTTGGTCATTTGGAAGCTATTCGAATGTTGATTGCTTTTGCCGCACACAAATCATTTCCTCTTTATGTCAAATGTGTGTTTCTTAATGGATACATTGACAAGGAAGTCTTTGTAGCACAACCCCCTGGTTTTGTCGGGTAAGCTAAGCCTGACCATGTCTACTTGCTCAAAAAGGCACTTTATCAAAATCTATGCTTCTTGAATGAATTTAATGCTACCTCTAAGGTTGGTATGGTGGAAATTCAAACGGAAGGCTTGTGTACATTTACTCGGGATGTTAATACAATTGCTTAAGATCAAATAGATCTAGACTTCGTTGCCTTTGTTGGCATTGAGCTTGAAACTAACAAGGTTCTGTCAACTCCCAAGGTAAGTTGGATGTCTTTGGTTGACTCCTGCATATGATTATGAATCAGGGTACTGTGCCTCACAATGATTAGCGGGTACTGTGACACTTCTCGATGCCACTTTGATGTGGTGCCTTGCCTAAAAACTTCCCATTAGCTTACCCCACTTTATCATGTTTCACATGCTTCATGTCATCACTCAAGCTTCATCTTTGCTTCCATGTGCCTCTTAGTTATCACCTTTGTTCGCTTATCATGGTGTGAATCTTGAAGACACTCCTTCCAAGACTCTTGATAACAATCATGAGTTGGGTTCCACTACCTTAGCTAAGGTGGGTCTTGGAATGATAGGATACCCTCCTAAGCTTTCAGGGGTTGCATCCTTACCATCTGCGCATACGTAAACAACTCCAAAAGTTTGCTAATGTTGTTCTTGATGCTCTTAAACAAATTGATAATCATCTAGGGGTTTGCTACTCATTGTTTTTTGTTTCCTCTTTCCGCTAGCTTGTTTCTGTCTTAGCTTGTCATTTTCTTTTGATCCTTTACTTTTCTTTCAATGACTTGCTCAGCTCTTTTAGTACCATTTTTTTTTATATGGCAAAAGGGGAAACATGGTGAATTATGAGTGCTATAAATCATAGTTGCTCACATCAAAGGGAAAACTGTATTTTGGTTTTAGTACTAAACTAAGTGAGATTTTCTCAACAGAAAGACCACAAGATCTTACTTGCTTTATTTACCCGGTGCAATCTTAAGGAGAATTACCTCAATAATACATGTTGATGCAAGGACGATCTTGTTAGTCGGTTTATCTTAAGAGAAATTTTAGGGATCTTATCTTTTGTAACTGAGTTAGTATTGAAAAAGAGTTGGGAGACATTTATCGCCTCAATTAAGCAGTATGAATATACAGAAAAATCATCCAACGTGAGAGTCTAGATTCTAAAGGTGTCTTGTGATTGTTATTAGCATGCTGAATTCCCAGATCCATCACGTTACGAACCAAACTATTGAGTTGGTAAAACTCGTTTTCTAGTAGCAGTCACCAAATTCTTAAAAAATGATAGGTGTCACATTTCTTCAATGTGTGGCAATTAAGCATATTATTGTAGTGAATGAGAGAATATGAAGTTAGCCAGACAAATTCAAAATCTAGAGCTGTGTCGCTTCATCAGCGTTGTTGTCAGTCGGACACAAGACACATCACAAGCAAACGCAAACAGGCTTATTACATTCCACCACTACCAAATCGAACACAAACCACAAACATTGGACCTCATTATTACAATAACAACACTACAAACAGAGAAGGTATAATTTATTTTGCAGTTATTGCATCATTAGGTTGATATTCAACTGGTAAGAGTAAGTAGACCCGACAAAGGATGAATACACAACTACTAAACTTAGTGTTCGAGTAATTGATCAGTCCAATTAGATTCACTCCCAACACGAGGCATACTATTAATCCGACTATACTTCAACTTTGAAATTAGCACCACACATAGCACCTTCACTGTCAACTCTTGGCATTGGTCTCATCTTATTCAATGGATGTTCATAACTCATCAATCCACCACCACTATGAAACATACATCCAGTTGGGAATGGAGCAAAGGATTTCCCACATGCATCTTTGACAACATTCACTTCATCGGATATAACAGCTGACCCATCTGCTGCTATGCCCCAGTACAGCTTCACTAACCCATCTGAACTCTGTTTATTTGCAACAAACATCGAGCACAATTGAGTTAATTGAAAAGATGGGTTAATTCTATTCTCTCAAAATAAAAACATGGGTCAATTAGAGTGCCTGAGAGAGTATGCAGAAAGGTTGAATTTAGAGTATTGTATACCAGAGCTGTGAAGAGGGCACCCTCAGGCTTAGCGTTATCATAGATGAGGAAAGCATAGCTACCATCAAAATCCTTGACGACTTGATCAGCAGGGTAAGGTCCTCTATCTCTTAATGTCTTGTAAGCTTCAATTACAAGCATGGCTTCATTTGTTCCCTTGGGTGATAATCCGTACTGTTTTATTAATGGGCAGAGATTGTTTAAATTCCCTTTGAATAGACAGTATATGTCTTCATACCCACAGAATAACCTGAACAATAACAACAATTACAACTATTTGTTAAGTTAATCAATCAGGCTTAGATTGGTGATTGATTGAAAAAAGGTGCGTGTGTGTGTTTGGGTATTAAAATTAGGTTTACCGCTGGTTGTGAAGGAGTTGGTTTGGTGTGGAGACGCATGCAAGAACAGCAGACCGGCCGAAATTGATGGAGATAGTGTTATCCGCTGGGTGTGATGAGAGGAAATCGTTGAGTGCCTCATCTGGATGTTTTGGTTTTGGTGAGACTGGACTTTTCAGCTCCTCTGGTGGATGCGCAAAACCCTTGTGAAATATACCCAGCATGATTTTTGATGATTTTTCTCAAGTTACTATACGGCTGCTTCTTGGGTGTGCTACTAATATTGCAAGCTGCTAGAAATTTATTAAAGATGAAGGTATAGACTATATATAGCTATGGCCTATGGAGAAAGAAGGAATAGGAGGAGGATGGAGATGGGATCTTCAATTATTTAGGTAGAGAAGAAAGATCAACGAAAAAGGAAAACCGCCAGCAGCCTTGGAGCCCGTGGTTTTATTTTAAGATTTTTACTGGGAAGTGGTTGCTACACTTTCTTTTGTCTTTTTTCATTGTCCCATTTCTAGTATTGCTGTTACGTCCTTATCCATCCTTCAATCAATCTTTATTTTTTTCTATCATGATCGTCGTTTTCCTGGGCGCCCACAGGTTATATTTGGGTTTTAAAATTCTATGTCGATTGTTTTGCTTTACGAATTCTTGAACTGCCACGAAACAAAAAGACAAATTCTATGTCGTTTTCCTAGTCCTGAATTGACCGTCTGTTTATTTGAACATATTGTTTGATTCAATTTTTAACATATAAGATAAATTAATTTTAAAAATTTAAATTTTGCATATACTACAAAATTTAGTTTTATAAAATTATTTTATTTTATATACTTAATATTGAAGCGGAAAAACGTACCATAAAACAATTCAGGACGAAGGTAGTATATAATTCATGAGAGTGTTAGGGTGGGTAAAGTGAAAAACAGAGGCGGGATGTGGGCTCGCAGGGATGGGGAAGATAAGGATAAGGAATGGTCCCCCCGTCTTATCCGAGGAATTTGAGTGCATCTCTAGAGTTTAGAATCTAAAGATTTCAGTTGCTGTTTAAAAAACAAAAAGAATCTACAGATTTCAGACTTTTAACCCTAATTCCTAAATTTAGAAAGCGTATTATTAATCAGATACATACCACAGCATCTCCAACCAACAAAGGCTAGATTAGAATCTTGTTGATGTGAGCTAAGAGATAAACAGGTTAACCGGTAAAAACGACACACTGATCATCCCATAAAGGCCTGTTTGGGAACCAACATTTACATTTTACTTGCATGTTCAAAATCTGGTAGTTACTTCCATGCTTATCAAACGCAACCCTAAATGAAGTAGATAGTGATACGCTACTGTTTTGAGATGATGATTAGATAGCCATTATTCTGAAGTCCAATATATATATATATATATTGGCTGATTTAACAGTGGTTATGAAACTGCCAATATGGAATCTCTGCAAGTATATAAAGTAGTCGGTCCCCGTAAAACAAGACCAGAAAGAATCAGCATCTTACAGATAGTTTTTAAAACAACCCAGTAGCAGCATAGTGCCGTCATCACACACCGTCTTCATACTTGGGAGGTGTGAACACTTTACTAAATGCAGTTGTCTTCTAGTCACCATGCATGACTGGATCAGGACAGACCAAGAAAACGAGGTAGAATAAACAACACTCATATCTATGAACTCAAAGTTCTCAATTAGATTGATACATAAATAGTTCTAGTTCACAACACGGAAAGGCAGCATAAATACATAGATATTTTCTTAATCTACACCCCTAAATCAATCCATCTTCTGTAACAATGATTACACAAATAACCAAACCAAAATAAAGAAAAGACCAAATTTGTTTTTTTCTTTTTCCCGTCTTACAGAAGGAATCAACTCTTGTCAAATACAAATCACACAGTCCTATTACATAAGCCAGCCATCACAAAAGTTACTCATCAAGAGCATTTACTGATTTTCATCAACAAATATCTCAGTAGGTCGAGGGCATCCTCTCAGTGTATCATATCCAAGCTGAGCTCGTTCATTATCTCCAAACCCAAATATTTGACCCGTCCTAGTTAAAACAACAGAGTGGTAAAGACCAGTACTCACTTGTGAGATATGGTGTGATCTCAGACTGTCTAGTATTCGAGGCCGAGTGATCTTATCTGCTGCTCCTCTGTCTGGGAGCCCAAGGCTGCCAAACGCCATCCATCCAAACCCGTATACAGTGCCAGTGTCGGCCAAGACAAACGTTTTCCTCTTACTAGCACATACCTAAACAAGAGAATTTATTCTTAACTAAAAAAAAAAACTAACCAAGAGAAAATATGTGACATTTTAAGCAAAAATAGTTGTCTGTTTCAAACTCCGATTCTAACCTACTTATGTGTTGAGCAGTTGATTTTGGGTTGTGGAGTGTGGTTTCAGTTTGGAGCTGTTTTAATTATGTTCTGGTGAATTTGCAGTTCGAGTGTATTTTAGCAGTTTGGTATTATTGCTATCAGAGTTAGTTTGTTTGTTAGTTATAGTCAGTTATTAATTAGTTTTGTGCAGTGATTGTGCTGATAAGTAACCAAACAAATAAGACATTCAAAAAAGTGCTTGCAAGTTCCATACCTGCACAGCAACATGGTTCTGCAAGCTGGACAAAGGAGATGGGGAGATCTTATCAATCTCATCTCCATGGCCCAATGCACCACAATACCCTTTTCCCCAAGTATATACCTAAAATAATCACCAAACCATCCATAATGAGAACTATTTGCTGATAAATGCATTCCATTCTCATACCTAAGACTATGAGGCAAAAAGAAAAGTTAACAGTCATTATTATAGTCAAGAAAATTAAGAAATCTCCATACATATCCTGAAGAATCAAGGGCAACCACATGCTCATCCCCAGCAGATACACGAACAATATGAATTCCCTTCCTTTTAAATATCTGGATAGCACGAGGCTGTAGCTCATTCTGCTGTTCACCATGGCCCAAGCAGAAGTTAGTGCCAGAACCAAAAGAGAATAATGTCCCATCCTCAGTCACGGCAAGGGCGTAGCTTGGGCCTGCAGAAATACACACCACTGGTCCAGCATCCTCGAGTGAGCTGACAAGTTCAGGTGTAGGACGGTCTAGATTATCACCATGGCCAAGCTGGCCGTATGTGTTACTTCCGCATGTGTAGACTTGGCCTGATCGTGTGAGGAATACTGTGAAGCTCAATCCAGCAGCTACCTGAAATGTGTAGATATTGTAGAGAGAGTCAAGTGTTCGTTCGTGGTGCGTGTGAGGGATAACGCATCTCACAAACTGAAAACTGTGAAAGCAGTCAGTGGCTTCTGTCCTCTGTCTTCTAAACAGAGCATGTATAGTCATGGAGGGGAAACGAAAACATTTCCCAAAACGTTTTATAATAAACTAGTTTTTGTGTGAATTGGGACCAGTAATACGGGAAGCCATGAGCCACACATATCTTGCTTCTTGTACTGAAAAAGAAGCCTAAAACTGAAAACAAGCTATTCACCCAGCTCACACCGCTACTTCATGAGATAGAATTCAAGGAAAAATATGATGCAGCGTCAAGCATCCAAACTAAGCATCTTTCAGCAGGTCTCTAATGTACTGCTCTATTCGGTAAAGATAACTCATACATGTTTCTGAAAGGCTGCAAAAACTAACGAACATAACTAAGACGCTCTACGAAGGAAACCAAGGAATAACAGTAATAACACCGAGGTTACTAATGCTAAAATTAGGTCTGTCTTGATATTTTATCAACTTGTCAAAGTATTCCTTATTTTCACAGGGATTGCAGAGATTAGAAAACCTTGAGCTTCACAATAAATCTATCTCTTGAAGTCTCCAGATGTATCCCAAGAATCAGAAATCCTAATCCTCAGTCAAATGCCGGATACAACAGGATAAGAAGTTTGCACAGTATAAATAGACTTATTGCATAAGATAAAGCATCCACCTCTGGATGCATTGTGTTTGACCACGCCTAATGAGGAAGCACCTCGTGGCAAGTTTTATTGGTAATGATAAGTAATAATAGTTTTTAATTAATATAGAACTATACTACATCAAACACCATTAACAAAATTCAGAACTTTATTACAGCTTCCACACATGTATTTTATTTTCCGGAAAAACATCCACAAAACTGGGAACATCATTACAACCACAGCATCTAAACACAGCCAGTGTGAGCCATGCATAAAATCCACACTGGTATACCGCTTGCAAAGAAAATGCTTCTCTTCCACAAAGAGTTTTGCAACTTTTGAAAGCAAATGCTTTTCAGCAAATACAAATCTACTAAAGCTAATATTTTCATATTGTCCAACATAGCCACACCATGTTTACCTGCTTACAAGGAATTCCCTTCAAAGCTTCAACAATCCTAGGGCGAAATATTGGACGACTTGTATCCTTATGGCCACAGCAGAAGGATGAATTGTCCCCAAAAGTAAAGACCTGGAGATAGGATCAATTACATGTAACAGATGTTTGATAGTTTACCCGGAACCAAAACCTATGAAAAATATTGAATCTTGCAGAGCATGTAGGCCAAGTTGAATCATAATAGTTCTTGGCAATCTTATTCATAGCATTAGTAATGATAAAGCAATGCCTCGGGAGGTCACAGTGTTGCAGGGTCATGGAAGAAATAGCAAAGAACATGATATAAAAACGTGCTGTAGCAGATAATAAGGCTACACGATATCATGACAGTAAGTCCAAGGCAAAGTGCTAATTGGATTGAACTAAAGCAGGATACCAGAAAGTTCCTGTCCAAGAGAAGAAAAAACATATAGGACTGAATCAAATGACGCAATTTAAATGTGAAGAAGGATTTCCAGCAAAATTTATTATTTCATACAACCTAAGACGTATGGGCCGTATCATACATTTCAAAGATTCAAATGCATTATGCATCTACCTTTAGAGGTGAGAATTTTCAAAACATTGCAATTGCAAAAATTAACGAGCTGGCATTAGTCAAATACTCCCCAATAGCAAGGGATAGGAGACAGAAGCAAGACTGCTTACCTGAAAGAGATAATGAGGGGAAGGAAGAAAGTCATTCCAGGGGCAGTAGAGACTCAAATCTCAACATCCTTAGGTAGCAAAATAAGAACATATAAAGCAGCTAGAGAAATGTAGGGTGGATTGAGTTGCCTGCTGCAGGAAGATCAGGAGGGCAGGTGGTGTCATGGGACAAAGACGAGGTATAATTCACCCAACAGTGGCAGAAGGAAAGATGGATAGCCACTGAATCGGTTGGTGAGGTGGGTAGCAGGTACAGGTGCTGGATTATGAAAGACCTGGAGGGTAGAAAGTACCAAGTGATGAAGGAATCCTAATGGGGACTGCGATCTGGAAAGTGATGGTTATCGAGGAATACAGTTGTCCGGAAAATATGGAAATGAAAGATTGGTATTAGTTGTTACAAGTGTTCTTGTAACTGAGAAGATAGAGTGACAGGCGTAGGATACTGTGCTGTCAGCGCCAAACAATGCTATCATCTAGAAAAAGGCCCTAGGCAGGCAAGTTTGGAGTGGAGGAAACTGGCAAGAAAAACACTTCTGATATCCGACAAGAAAGTAACAATGAAGCTAGACCCCTGCCACTGATTGTCATCAATGATGAAGTATACAACAGCATCAAAGCCTTATTCTCAAAAAAATTGGGGTCGGCTAATATATGAGGTTGGGCAAAGCCATCGGTATATGGAAAAGAAAACCACAAAGGAGTGAAAAACTAGGAATGTGACGAGAGTGAGAGAAGGAGTAAGGGAGAAAAACGAGGTTATCAACCCGGGTGAAAAAAAAAGAGATCTAAAGTTTAGTGAAAAAATCAAGAAACAAGAGCTTATGGAAAAGAGATTTAGAAGGTGTCAAAGGGAAAGAAAAGAAAATCAATACAATATCACATACATTTAAACGCTCGAATACTTCTTCTCCATTCCGCCTCTCTAAAGACATTCTCCCGTCTATCCCAAGTAGTCATATGTCCTTCTTGACCACCTTAGCCCATGTTTGTCTGGGTCTTCCTCTCCCTTTCCTACTTTCCACATCTCAATACGTCTAGCCAGTGCCTCCCTTGGTCTCCTACTCACATGTCCAAACCAATACAAACAAGATTTACACATCTTCTCTTCAATCATTGTTATTGCCAGCTTTTGTTTACTTGCCTCATTTCTCATACGGTCTTTTCCAGTAAGTCCACATCCAACATAACATTTGCATCTCCGCCACACTCATCTTTCGAACGTGGCACTCATACCGCCCAACACTCAGTGTCGTACAAAAGTGTAGGCATGGTTATTGTGTGATAAAAAACTTACCATTTAGTCTAACTGGCATACCACGATCACATAAAAATCCAGACATGCTCCTTCATCTTTGCCAACCCATTGCAATCCTATGTGATACATCTCGATCCAATTCTTCATCCTTTTGGATTATGGATCCCAAGTAACAGAAAGCATCACTAACCGGGATTTCTCTCCCATCCAAGTTTATCATGTTGTCGTCTATTTCCCGTCCCGTTGAACTTGCACTCCATATACTCAGTCTTGCTTTGACTCATGCTAAAACCTTTACCCTGTAAGGTGTGCCTCCTCAATTCCAACTTTGCCTTAACCCCTGCTTTTGTCTCATCAATCAATACAATATCATCCCCGAACATCATTCAACAAGGTACCTCCTCTTGAATCGGTTTGGTGATCTCATCCATGACTATGGAAAACAAAAAAGGGCTCAGAGTTAACCCTTGGTTGAACTCCAACGGTAATGGGGAACTGTTCAGTGCTCCCTACAGTACCACACACCAGTAGTGCATCCCTTGTACATATCTACAATGATGTTGATATACTTACTCGATATGCCTTTCCTAGTTATCGCCCACCATAGGGCTTCTCGTGGTATCCTATCTTATGCCTTTTCCAAGTCAAAGAACATCATGTGCAGATCCTTGTTCCTATCTCGATGCTTCTTTATAAGTTGTCTACGAGGGTGAATTGCCTCGGTAGTTGGCCTACCTTGAATCCGAATTGGTTTTATGAAGTCTTCACACTCCTTCCCAACCTTTGCTCAATCACTCGCTCCCAGAGTTTCATTTATGACACATAAGCTTAATACCTCTGTAATTGGAACACCATTGGATATCACCCTTATTCTTAAATAAGGGGATAAGAGTGCTCTTTTGCCAACTCATCGGCATCTTGATGTTGATCACTTTCTCTCCTAAGCTCTTCCAAGCCTCTAACGGTAAGTTAGGCTCTGTTCGGCATGGCTGTTCTGCAGCTGTTTTGGTCTGACCGTTTTACAGCTGTTTTATATGTGGCAGTATGTTAATGGAGTACAATGTAGGACCCATGTGAGACCCACCCATTTATGCCACAAATATGCTATCAAATATGTCAAATGCAAACAGAGTTATCTGATCCCACTGCTTTCTTCTGTCCCATCTTTCTCAAGGCCTCTTTCACTTCTGTCTTTTGAATCCTCCTCCCACAATCCTGGTTTACTATATACTTAGGTCTAGTAAGATCACCAATATCTCAGGTTTGATTCTCAGGTTTTATGCCACAAATAAGCTATCAAATATGTCAAATGCAAACAGAGCAATCTGATCCCACTGCTTTCTTCTGTCCCATCTTTCTCAAGGCCTCTTTCACTTCTGTCTTTCTCAGGTTTTTTGTGCTCAGTTTCTCATTTAGTTCCTTGTTCACTTTCCCTGTTGCTTTCCTTACCGCTTTCTTCACTTCTTTTTTAACATCCTTATACATCTCCATGTTCTCCCCAATCCCACTCTTCAAATTTTTGTAGCATTAGCTTATTCCTTATAGCTTGTTTCACGTCCTCATTCCACCATGATGTGTCATTGTTTGGTGGCAAGCAACCTTTGGTCTCTCCAAGCAACTCTTTTGCCACTTTGTTGATGGCTTGCTTCATCGGTGAGCACAAAAAGTCCGCACTAACCTCCTTTGGTGGCAAGCTACCTTTGGTCTCTTCAAGCAACTCTTTTTCAACTATCATCTTATGCATAATGGTTTGTTGGTTATCCCCTATGAGCCTTCACCACCTTATCCTCGGATCCACGTGTTGTCTAACTCGCTATGTGTACCTTTTTACTCCCAGTGCAAATCCAAGATGCCCTTTCCTGCCTGATTTCTAGTGCCAAAACCATGTCTTCCACACACTTTCAAAACAATCTCAGTTTGAGCCCACATGCACGTTGAGGTCACCACCAATGACGAGCTTCTCATCCCTGGGCACCTCTTGCACCACCTCTTCTAGACCCTCCAAAAACTATTGAGATGAGGATGTATCCGACCCAACTTGTGGCATATGCACTATCTCATTTCCTATCACCAATTTCATACTCATAATTCGGTCCTTGATATACTTTTGTGCCACGATATTGCCTACACCACAATATACTACCTAATAGGTGAGTCTTTTTACTATATTATAGCTAGAAGTGAAGCTAGTGGACATGATAGCAACAGATAGTTGATAAAAATAAGACATCAAATCTAACATATATCTCAAGGATGATATTGCAATAGATAGCTCTGAGGTTATCAATATCTACTAGAAACACACTAAATACCACGGGCCTAACTACAGAAAAAACACTTTTCCATTCAAACGAATACCAAGCTGTTCTATTTAGGACTGTATAATATCGTCTTATCAATAGATGTATCTGTACAAAGACCAAATTGCATCATTACGTACCTCCCCCAACTGGGTGACAAAAGCCGCATGGTTGTGGGAAGCTGAAACATGAGCAACAGGTGCAGAAGAAGGGAAACTGATCCTCCTAAAGGATACACATTGAGTTGACTCAGAACCATGCCCAAGTACTCCACACAAGCTTGACCCACAAGAATAAAGAGATGAATTCTTGACCAACAACGTGTGGTACCTCCCAGTCTTTATCTGCATCTGCGCATGGTATTTGAACATTCATTAGTAAACCTAGACAACCATTAGGGTATGCCGATCAATTGTGTTCAAGTTTACAAACATGCTGACATAACTAACAGTACAACGCCCAGATAAGGGGAATTAGAGCCAACGATGGACAAGATGGGTAAGAGATTAGAAATAGTACATTGCCTGCGGACGTGTCAATGACATCAGAGGCCTGCACCACAGATTGTAGAAACCTCAACACCCTTTTCCAATTACCACGGCAGCGATCAAATAGGGATTTTCGGGCATCCACACTCAAGTGAGAGTAAATAGTGTGAGATTCACAAAGCTGAAATGCAGCTAAATCAACCAACGACCTGAACTTGAGAGGATAAATCCCCTGACTCCCCCCAAAATTCCGAGAAGTCAGCTCAAGGCTACAAAGATCAAGGGCACTTAACCGACCAGAGGTCAGTATATCGAGAATCAAATGGGATGGCAAATCATCAATGGAGAATGGGTGAGACTGATATTCCATTTTGGGCTACAATTCCGTTACTTTCTTCCCACTTTCAAACAGTAATTTAAATTCAAACAACAGTTGAAATGTTACAAGCCCAGGAGCTGAAAATTCAAATCAGGGAATGAAAACGAATAGATCACAGGTAAAAAGGACCAATCTCCGATCAACGACGAGGAAAAAATATCAAATTTTCAGGCGGAAGCGTGAGCAATTAAAATAGAGTATGTAGAATACGTCAAAAGGGAGGAAGATATGGGAAATAGAGTAGGAGAAAGGAGGTGGGGCTGTGAGATTTTTTGCAGATGATTTGAGCAATGGCACAAAACTAAACATGAGAAGCTAAATGATTTCGGATTGGGTAACCCTGGCTCGACCCTAAAATGTTGTTTATTTAATTTGGAACTAAGTGAAAGAAGTTTTCTTTGTGGTAGGCGAGAAGAAGAATTCGCTCAGAGACCCGACAGAAACATTAGAATTACACCCAATCACTGTCCAAAAGATCGAGAATTGTAAGAGGGGAAGGGGAGGGAGAATTTCAGACAGTCGGAGGATCGGCTGGAAGCGAGGAATTACTCGCGAAGTTAGATGGAAAGTAGCTCAAATTACACCGGAAGCCAGGGACAGAAATCAGAAAGCAATCCAGCGTCGTCTGTTGACTATTTCAAATTCGAATCGGTAAGGTTCGACGCGGAATGATAGTGAGAGACAGAGAGAGAAGGGTACTAAGATGAGAACAAGAGGGAGTAGGACGAGTGGAAATGGTAAAGGTCGAGACGACTGACAAAGCTTCCACTAACAAAAAAAGCAGAAAGAGGAGAATAAGTACAAAATTGGAGAAGAGGCTTCTCAGAATTTTCTTTTCGTTCAAAAAAAGGAAAAGAAATAGATTTAAAATGGCTAGAAACTTTCTTCAGGTTGACATTCATGTCTACCTGGTTAGTTATATGTAGCTCTCCCATAGCTTGGTGCTTGGATACGAAATAGCCAGCGGAGGCTTGCCGGTGCCGGTGGGGAAGGCGTAAAAAGTTGTACGTCGCTCATTCTCTTCAAATCAATACTATTAATACCAAACATTATTTTAAACGTAAAAAGGACTGTCTTAGCCGCTAAGCTTAGTACTTTCAATTTTGGGTTTTATATAAAGGAAATGTGGAGGTTCTTTTGAATCAATATTGTATTTTTTAACTAATAGGAGTAATTGTTATGTTTGTTGTAGGTCTTTAGCTTTATGTCATAGGTAGTTATATTTAAATAGAGCTAGTTTTGTGAACATAGATGTTGGCATCCAATAAAAAAAAAAGTAGAAATTGTATTTTAATCAACATTAATTTCCTTTTAAGAGTACAAGTTAACAAATGAGCTGGAATTATAAGTTTGAATGGGAAGAAATATTAGTTTTGTGACTCATATTACCATTTGTTAAAGGATTAGTAATGTATTGCTTGTTTATAGAAAATCAAACATACATCAGCCATTTACATTGTAAAGTACATTGTCTAATGAAAGATTCATTGTAGATAAACCAAAAGGTAAATATTCAATTAATTCACTTTATCGGCATGTAAGACTATGATTGCATCCCTAACATAATTTGACAACGAACTAACAAACACAATTGAATTCGTACATTAACCTTAGTAGAACAGAAGGAACGCTATGAATTACCCTTGATTGGACTCGCCTCTAAGTTCGCCAAACAGCACTTGGAAGAAAACAGCTTGAAAGATACAATTTTAGGCTCTTGATAGTGGGAATTTAAATAGCAGCGCTTGAGAGAAGTAATTAGAGTAATTTGGAAGATGGGTCAAAGGGTGTTTATATTCGAAATGGTTGTAGGATACTTAAAGGTAGGGATGGTTACAAGAGTAAAGAGCTAATCAGTAACTTCATGGGTAATTAAGAACGTGGCGAGAAAATAGTAAGAACGACTACAGACTCACCAAACTTCTACTGATTTTTTTTTTTGAACCAACTTGGACAACTTCCGGAAGAAACCTACCAGAATGGACAACTTCCACTTGAGACAACGCTAAAGACTCGTAGAGCTATGATTTTTTGGATATTTCGATCAACATCACTTAATTTTTGTGGCAGTGGTTCTAGTGTGGATGGTGGCAACGTTTAGTCTTTTTTTTGAAAGAGAGAGAGAGATTAAGATAGATTGATAGAACGTTGCTAGTGTATTATGTACTAATATATAGGAGTTTTAAGGTTGCAAATGATGTTGAAAAATTAGCCATTTTTCAATAAAAAAAAAAGATAAAGCGTGCTCAAAATGAAAAACCGTGCCAGGTAGTTGCATTAACAATTATCAGGTCACAACATCTTTTAATAAAATAAGATGACGACTATAGGTACCAATCATTATTTATTAATGTACATATCCAACTTGTGAGTTCTTTTGTGGTGTTGGTAATAGCTCAACAACTTGATCTAACCGTCTAGGTGGTATAAAAATAGATCTAGCTAAGGTCAGTCAGTTTGATGGTTCGAATCGGTTTGTTTTTAGTGATATTATGATATTAATGTTTTTACTATACTATTTATATTGTAAACTATATAAATATAACATGTAATTCTGCGGATTGATTTTTGGTTTTGTGATTCATTGGATGTGACATTTATCAATAATCAAAGTTTTTAAAAATAATAATGATTAATTAGTACCTAGATTTAGAAATATGTTAATGGTTTAAGGTATTGGGATTTTGCCTTACCACTCAACAATTATTCTTTCTGTTAGGTTGTGTGTCGGCACTTTGATTATAAACTCAATGTAATAGATATTTGTTTATTTATTTATTATTTATTTATATAACTTTGTACTAAGGTGTGAAATAAATTATAGTTTTATTTATTTGACACATAATTAAAGATAGGATATTGATTTATCTTGTCTCTCAAAGGGACAATAAGTTAATAGTATTCCAAATCCCAATTTCTTGGCTACAATCACATGTAGCTATAGCGCAAATTCTACTGTACGGCTCGTCCGTGTACAATACCGTGTAACCTGTCGATTTGGCATTCTCAATATAGTACAGCCTTGTCCATTTGGCAGTCCAGTCAGCAGTTGATTGGACAGTTTTGCTGACTGGATTACCTTTTTAGTATATTAACTTTAATAGTTGTAACTTTTAATATATAAGTCCAAAATGAAAAAAAATTATATCATTGTTCATCTAAATTCGAGCTCTTCAAAATAAGACCAGTCATGGATATGTTTTGACAACTTTAAAAAAAATATTTTTTACATGTTATAATGATTAGACCTGGCAATTTTAACCCAACCCGAAACCCAACCCGAACCCAACCCGATTTTGTGGGTTTGGGTCCTCATTATTGACCCATTTATTTTTTGGGTTGGGTTAGGGTAAGACCCTAATTTTTTGGGTTGGGTTAGGGTAGTGATCTAAACCCACGACCCAACCCGAAACCCGAAAATGTATTATAAATAATAAAAATATAAATTATTTTGTATAAAATTATTTTCAGACCAAATAATACTTAGCCCAAAATTTTTACCTATTGGCTCACCTGGCCCAGTCAAACCTTAGTGTACGGTTAAAAACCTTAATGTCTTGGGGCGGTGCAACATTCTCACATATCCAGTTCAGGTGCCGCTGTTCATCTAGGCCGATGGTTTGTTTTTCTTTCCTCATTTTTTTTCTCATGCATCACAACATTCCGTCTCTTCCTCTCCACCTTTTCACATTCTTTCGTCTCTATTTTTTTGACAATAACAAGATAGTATATGATTTCTGGATAAGCATGCTCGATACTTGTTTGATTGTACTGCCATTTGTCATCTTGAAGTGCTTCTTGTTGTTGTGATTATGTAGGTAGGATTCTTAAAACCTATTTCTCCTTTTGTGTTTGTCTATTTGGTTGATATGTTACTCCATAACTTCTATAATTTCGAACTAGACTTTACCACTATTCCAGGATTCATCATGCCAATTTCATCAGTTTTGTTTATTTTTCTTTGTTCTTAATTAGCTTTAGTATTTATGAAGCACGGACACGTCATTTTGTAGTCGTCTCTCATCCCGGAAATGTCTCAGAAATAGGAGACGTCGGAAATGCAAGAAACTGAAGATGGTCATGCATATCTTTCTACTATAGACATGTTCCACTACAATTACTATTGAAGAGTGAGTCTTTTCGGTTGAAAGCTGAGTTGTACATGGTGTTTGATGAGTATATAGGAAAGAATACTAGCAAAAATCATTCCCCTTCTACTTCTGCATCTTTTTCACCAAACCCTCTCACCGTCTATTGATTGATGGATATATAGTTACCATGCTTGCTAATGATACAGTTGCATTTGATACCACTTTTGCTAACGGTTTATACACCACATAATCGTAGTAGTTCTGATTTCAGATCTCGAAACCTTGGTGTGATCGGATGAGCAAGTAGTAGTAGTAGTATTATATGGAGTTGATCTAGATATTTCGCTGGTTTGATTATTTAATTGATCATATTTCACTATTAAGAAGAGATGATATTATACTGATAGAAGAAAGAAAAAATATAGAAACAGACCTGAAGCTGTAGTTGCTGAGAGGAGGAAAGTAATAACCTGGTTGGTTTAACCCGAACGGTTTTTATTTATGGTTTTTTGTTTCCCAATCACTTTTAGATTTCCTACTACATGAAATTTTGACGTTGTATTAAGATATTTTCTATCTGGATTAGGGAATGAATCATTTGTTTTTATTTTCATTCTCTATTTGATTAACTGGGATCATGTATAAATCTAGATAGGACTCATAAAAAGAAACCTATGGAAAGAGCACATGTTATCAGATTTTTGAATTCATAGGAAACTGTGTAGTACTCTGGATTCTTTGCATAACATATCGTTTAAAGTCGATTACGTTGGCTTAAAAAATGGGTTGGGTGGGTTGGGTTAGGGTTGAATGATTTTAAATGGGTTGGGTTAGGGTCATGATTCTTCAACCCGATTATTTTGGGTTGGGTTGGGTTAATGATATTTTAAATGGGTTGGGTTAGGGTTGATATCAACCCGACCCATCAACCCGAATTGCCAGGTCTAATAATGATACACTAACATGATAATATGATTCATTAATTTTGATATTATGATTCATTAAAATTGATATTATGATTTACTAACTAATAAGTGGTAAATTAGATAACACACTTTGAAACCGAAAAAATTATTATTATTTTATTTTGTATTGTATTATTATTGTATGGTGTATTTTAAACCTTATATGGTGAATCATATATTTTCCGTACATACCAAATTTGTTTTGTGTTGTATTATTGTTTAATTTTTTTATTTTTATATATTTACGTTGATACACTAAAATGATGATATGATTCATTAACTTTGGTATTATGATTCATTAAAATTGATATTATGATTCATTAACTAATAAGTGGTGAGTTAGATAACAAACTTCAGAACCAATAAAAAACATTATTGTTTTGTAGTGTATTATTTATATATGGTGCAATTTAAATCTTATATGGTGAATCATGTATTTTCATACATACCAAATATTGTTTTGTATTGCATTATTGTTTAAATTTTTTTAGTTTTATATGTTTGTGATGATACACTAAAATGAAGATATGATTCATTAATTTTGATATTATGATTCATTAAACTGATATTATGATTTATTAACTAACAAGTAGTGAATTAGATAACAAACATGAAACTAATAATGGATCATTGTTGTAACATATTATTATTATTGTTGTTGTTTTGTGGTGTATTATTATTTATATGAATATTTAAAATCTTATATAGTGAATCATATTTTTTTAACATACCGATTTCAAAACAGATAATGAATCATTATTGTTTTGTAGTGTATTATTATTGTTGTATGGTGTATTTTAAACTGTATCTGGTGAATCAAGTATGGTCGATATTGAATAGATATATACATATAAAAATATAAAATTTAAAAGTTGTCAAAACATATCCATGTCTGGTCTTGTTTTGAAGAGCTTGAATTTAGATGAAAATGATATATTTTTTTTCATTTTGGACTTATATTTTAAAAGTTATAACTAATTAAAATTAATATAGTAAAAAGACAGTCCAGTCAGCAAAACAGTCCAGTCAGCTGCTGACTGGACTGTCATATTAAAGAGGCCGCGCATAATTCTGGAATGGGCGCGCTGCACCATCGACGTGCTGTAGCTATAGATAGCTACATACATGTACATTTGGTCATTGAAAACTGTACATTTGATCATTCAAAACTGTACTGATGTGTATGTACATGTATACAGTGAATTGTGATATTTCTGAATTTGTACTAAATGTACATACTAACTTTATAAACTGTACAACAAACTTATAAAACATGTACATTAACTTTACACAAACTGTACCATGAAAAATGTAGTCAAAGATGGCTACATATGGTTGTAGCTAAGACTCATTGATTGCAAATATAAAAAAAAATCAGATTTACTTGCATCTCTACACGAAACAACTTTGGTAAGTATTTTTATTTTGGCTACTATTGATGTGTGCTATAAGTATGTGAATCAAATTTAATTTATTATAGTGTAGTGCTATTAATTAAAAGAACCGTTGTTTGAAAGAAAAAAATGAACTTAAAACAACTCGTTTTTAGTTAGTTTTTTCCAACAGCCATATCATCTAATGTAACGATAACTTCCAAAATGTTGACCAATAATAATCTATTTAAGTCTCTCTTAACCCCTAACCGGTTGAACTCCCCATCCCTGACATCCGCTGCCCGCAAGCTTCCAGAGATGCTCGAAACGTTACCACAGGAGCTGCAGGTACTCTGTTTTTTTTCTTTTAGAGAAAACCCTTACTCTGTTTTCACCATTTATTAGTAACAAAAAAAAAAATCCATTTATTTATCACAGATTATGATCATCTGCAAGATGAAGCATTCTGATTTAAAAAATCTTTACCTCGTTTCGAAGGCTATCTACATGTATTTCATTTTTGTAAATTGTTGATCTTTCTTTATTTGTGCAGGCTGAGTTAGCACGCAAAGATCATTTCTCCTATCTGACACCTTCAAATTTTGAATAAAAAATGCTTAAGATTAGGTCTCCCAAGGCACCTGAGACGAGGATGACCGAGAAAATGCCGAAAGATACACTTCAAAGGGTTCGGATGAAACTCTTACAGTGTCCAAACCCAAATATTTGACCCGTCATAGTTAAAACAACAGAGTGGTAAAGACCGGTACTCACTTGTGAGATATGGTGTGATCTTAGACTGTCTGGTATTCGAGACCGACTGCTCCTCTGTATGGGAGCCCAAGGCTACCCAAAGCCATCCATCCAAACCCGTATACAGTGTCAGTGTCGATCAAGACAAACGTTTTCCAAGGGAAAAGTTAAAATATTTATTAACATGTGATTGTGACCAAGAAAACTATTGAAAAGGTATCTCTTATAACTATAATTTATTTCACACCTTAGTACAAAGTTATATAAATAAATATTGAACCTCAACGATAAATGTGATTGTGACATTACTACTTTAGTGAAAACTATTGAAAAGGTATCTCTTATATGAGCCCAATTTTATTGGATGATTCGTCTTGCTATAGTAGCATTGTAAGAGTATAATTGGAACTCCATACGAGTCTCCTAATGGTCGTTGAATCAATGATCATGAAGTACCAATTTTAATGCTATTGCAGCAGAATGATTAATGGGTTATTGTATCTATAGATAAACACATATGAATAACCCCCACTATCCAAGAAATTAATTGAGGGTGTTTAATTGAATATGTGGCTTAATACCCAGATGATAAGATGATTAGAAAATACATACCACCAAAAGTTCTACTAAAAGAGGCGTCGATATTAATATAGAGCAAATATGCTAAAGTGTAAAACGATTGATGTATTCAACCAAGTGCTTCCCACGTAATTGGGTGCAGGACCAATTAAAGATTGGGGATGCATACAATCAAAATAATAAAGTGATGTTTTCATCAGGGGGAGCAATGATGTTTGTACCCATTTTCCTTCACCATAGTGTTTTTCTCATTGGGTTTTTCCCAGGTAAAATTTTAACAAGACAGTCAATGAAAATCATCCAATGGATTCATTATATATGAATATCGTAATTGATTATTATAGCTATGTGAATTTTTTGTAAGACTACTATTTTCCTCTGCCCGAAGTTTTTATCCCACAGAGTTTTTCCAGCCAAGATTTTTAACGAGACAGCATATAACAAGATATTTTCATCCAAGGAGAGTGTGATATAAATAGATATATTTATGGACTTTACACTTTATATAATTAGGACTTCTCCTTGTACTCTTTATTATGGACTTTACATCTTATGTAGTTAGGCTTTCCTCTTATACTCTCTATGATGTCTCTTTTCTCATTTATAACAATAAATGAGTTTAACTACTATATTTTCCTCCTTGTTGATCCGTGTTACTTTTGGTTCCAATGACGCTTCTGGCGGTCAAACCCGAGGGAAGGAATTTTTTTCCCACCGCCATATCATCTAATAGTAGTAATGACAACTTCCAAATATACAGGCAACGATGATGATAACCCAGATAACCAAAAATAAGAAAGCACTTAACTAAGGCCTAGGGAGGATCACCATTCGTCCACAAAGTCATTCTTTCTTAGACTTCCATCCTATGATATGCTTGAAGCTGACTACATAGAAACCTCACAAGTGTCTCCTCAATTAAGCAGAAGAGAGAGAGGGTCGCCACTTTACTTGTTTGGATTCAGTTTTGTGCCACAACAAATTTCACTGGGTAAGCCTTTGTGTCTCATGTTGATCATTGAGGGTCTCAATCAGGAGAGGCGGAGCATACTGAGCCGTGCCTTGGTGTTCCTCTGAGTCTTGGCAGAATGACAGGATTATGGCTTCAATGGACATCTCTACAACACCAAGAACAACGTGGCTACAACATAACCAAGACCCAGCATACCTGGAATCAGTGAAGAAACCAAAAGAAAAACTACAAATTCAGTAACATTTACGCTAGAAAGACTAAAGAGGAAATTCACAGAGGGAAGAGTCAAATCTTAGTGAGCAAGCGTAAGACAATTCAAATCATTAGACTTATAATTTTCGAACAACAAGAATGATAATCAGTCAAGGAACCAAGACCTGCCATATAACAACTGTTTTATGACAGTTCAACAGATAAAAACGGTGACAAGAAACATTACCAGCACAGGTAATAGAGGAGATGAGATCTTGTTGTGTGCAGTTCTGTACTTGTGAGTATCTAGCATCAAGAGTGCAAACAAAGCGCTGGCTAAACTAACACACAGCTTCCCCAAAGCGAGGATAACATCACCAACATTCACTTTCCCTATCCTCATAATGTTGTTCATTATCAACTCTGTTGCTATAGCAGATGACTTGAAGAAGCTCTTTCCAGTTATAGCAATCTGTCATCCGTTCACAAAAGCATATGATAATTAAGTTCCGCAGAATCACAATAACAAGCATTTTAATGGAAATAAGATGACGGATAAATCAGCATAATATCTGCAATTATGCAATATAGAGGTTCAGATAGAATTGCTAAATTAATAAAATTAAAGGTAATGACAACAGAACAAAGTAGGATTACCATGATGTAGGCATTCCGATTAACTGATTTGATTGTCCATTCAATACCCTTCAGAGAGTACTTAGATGATGGTGAAGCATCTTTCCAATCAAGCCTTCAGGGACTGTATACGAAACTTTAAGTTTGCGGCGAATCGCTTCAAGTATAAAACGGATAGACTCCACAGATGACACTATCAGAGATCCAAGAGCAATAGACCCAAGGCCATATCTGGTAAGGCGCTTCATTGAGGCGAAAACGGGTAAGAAAGTAATCTCTGGCTGCAGATGCAAAGTTTGCAAAAAACGTATTCAATAATCAACAAGATAAACATGAAATACAGCTCATAGCTCGGAGCACAAAGTTTCAAGAGTTTTAGTTTATACCCAGCAAGCACAAGGGGGGCCGATTTGAGTTCTAATGATATCACAGACTATGCAACTTTCAATGTGACTATCATGCAACAAGAGACGACTAAAAGGAAAGAAATTGAGATCAGTCCACTATCCAAAAATATCAAATACAGCCACATTTGCCTGTGTAGGTCCACATATGGTATGTAGCAGTTCTAAATGTAAAGCACCAACCCAGAAACGAAGCGACTTATTAGTTCATAGTTCCTACCACTTGGAACAGTAAAATGCTATGTCATATAGCCTAAAATACTACAGTGTGAAAGTAGTTTGATTCCTTTGACTAAATCAGATAACATGATCATGGACCAAAACCGACCAAAAATGTAGCGAAAGAGGTTGGATAAAGAAAACACCAAGCACCAGAAAATGGTTCTTACCGAAGTCTCGCCACGAGCCCAGTAGTAAGAAGCAACCGAGCCAGCAATTATAGTAGCAGAACATGCTACAAAGAAATGTGTAACCCAATAGCAGCCAAATAAATGAAACAATATCGCCACTCCAATATGCGAAGTGTAATGAATGCTGTAGCCACAGCAATCTTCACAGCTAACACGCTTTTTCGCAAGATCATAAGCACAGCAGTTGGAGCTGCAATCATTTTGGCGGACCTCGCCGGAACTGAACAAATGAAGTGCAGCAGAAAGCCAGAACATGTAGAAGATAGCGAGAATAGCATAGGGTATGGCTGGGAAGATCATAAGAGCTTGGACTTCTCCTATCACTTTAGCAGCAACCTAAGAAGAGCTCCCAGCAAATCAACAACTATGACCCGGTGAGGAAAACAGAAAAAGCAGTACAATCTTGTGAATTCCTCTCAACACCAGAAGAAACCATCAATTTCTCAATAAACAGAATCATCAGTCAGCCTCTATCATTGAGAACTACAAGCAATAGTAAAACTGACAAATACATAAACCGTAGATTGAGCAAATATAAGTATGATCATTTTACCTTGAGAACTGATGTTGCCATCAGTATACGCCGAATAATTGCTATAGATGCTAGGATTGATACACCCATAACTACGGTCATCAAAATAGCAGCACCACGAATATGAGTCAACTCCTGAAAGATGTTAAGCATTGTCCATTAGCAGCACAATGGAAAAATGTCTACACCAGCAGTATTGGGCTAAACGAAGTGATGGAGCCATACCCTTCCATATACATGTATGTATGGATCATGCTCCCCAATGATGGGAGTCACAGCATCATTCCCAATCCATCCAGCTATAAATTATAAAGAGTATGTCAGCACCAAAATTTAAAGTCAAACTACAAAGTTCTTAACAAAGGGGTACGGAATAGTGCAAAGGCTATACACTCAGAAGATGAGAGAAGGTAAAGAGGTCACACATTCATGAAGCATGATGTGTGAGGAGAAGTAAAAGAAACTGTATTACTAACCTTTCATGTAGAAAAGCATTGTCACTGATATAATGAGAAGATTGAAAAGTGCAACAGTCACCCATGGCATCCCAACAACAAAGTGTCGAATCATTAGAAGCCAGATAATCGATAGAAAAAGAGGCAGTATTGCACCACAAACAATCAAGACTGGCCAAGATTTGCTAATGTCAGCCATGTATCTCTGCAAGAGCAAAGAGAAGACAGTTTATATCTGAGACACACCCATGGTGCTATTCGGACATATCAGTCAGACAAATCACTCATTGGGATGGCCAGCCATAAGACTAAAACAAAAGGAAAAATAATACGTGATATGGAAAGAGATGTTTCTCACAACCTTTAAGACGGAAGAGCGAGCATTAATGGATTTGTGAATTGTTTTGTCAATTTGAAGGCCCTCACTTATCGGGTCTCCACCCATCATCTGCCAGTGGGTTAAGGATGCATTGGAGGGACGAGCAATAAATTGGCAACTCCAAAGGACTGCAACAGAGATTAAACAAGATAGAGTTAGGTAGAATGAGATTTGGGTTCAAAGGACAGGACATTCATCTTTCAAAGCGAAGACAAGTAAAATGAATGCAGCACAATAAATAGTAGTGCACTGAAGTATTGAACTTTCACTGAAACATGTATGTAAGAGGCAAGCTCATAGATACGATTTAATGAAGTTTATAATGCTGTAAAGATGAACAAATCTTCAGCTCACCGTTAATACTAGGATATATGACAGGATAACAAGGACCTTGGAGCTTTAATGATGTGTTTCGCATATCTGGAGTAAGGAACTCATAATAGTCATAGTTTCTATCAATCCACTCATCCACACTGAGATGTATATCTCCTTCAGGATAATCACAGACCCAATTAAGAGAGTCATCAGATGGAATTGGGCAATCCAACAAGCAAATACTCCTTGAATCAGCCAGCTTGACACCACTTCCCTTAACTCCACTTTGATATACCTGGTTAGGGTTCATCCAGTACCTCAGTTCTAATTCTCGGAGGTTGGGATTAGCATGCTTGTCGCCACATATATTTCCTTTGTAGTCAAGCCCATATGTTAGCCTAAACAAGTGCAGTAGGCCAGTAAAGCATTAGCATGATAGAGAAAATAGTATAGTCTAATGTGTAAGCTTGTTAAATTCTACAAGAGCTAAACAAATGCAAACGAGAAAAAGTTTGCAAAACGGCATGTTCAGATCAACTCATGATTGAGAATAGAAAGTCTAACGAAATAAGTACTCATGAGACAATGCGGTTGGAAATAGATTTGATTTAGCCTTTGGTGCAGTACAACAAAAATCTGGAAAATTACGTAGTACTATCGGTAGCAAGGAGCAACGGGCAATGCTCATATTCTCTGAACAATGGTTGTTGTGCAGAATTCATTGCTTAACTAAAGCGCCAACAGGAAAATATAGGATATATTACACCGTCGAAGGACCAAGTTAAGTTACACTAGAATCACGAATTATAATTAGGAAATTCATCCTCAGAGTATCTAATTCTGGCTCCCAAATGTAATATTGCACAAAAGGTATAGCGAGATTCTCCTCTTCCTTTCGGTTACGTCATGAATTCTCCTTTTGGGTATCAGTGAGAGCAGAGAGAGAACCGAAATGCATCCACCAAACGACAAAGGTAGCGACAAATATGCAAGTAATTCTAGTTATCACCAAACAGCAGCGCTGCAGATCACGCCTCGCCTCAGAAGTTAAAACATGAAGCACACTTCAGCGACCCAAACAAACACCATCTCCGCAAAATATAAAAAACTTCGAAGTAATGGGTCTTGTTCTCCGACGAGTAGCCAGAGACAAGAAAAGGGGAAGTGCTTATTACAAAAAAAGGAAAACCAAATTTAACCTCCGGAGAAGAAGAGAAAGAAATCAAAATGGAACGAGGGTTCGAGCTGGCATACCTCAATGGGTTTCCTTTGTTGAATCCAAAGCTAGAGTTGACAATCATAGCAACCCAGAAAGCAATGAAGACGATAAGAAACACCACATCTCTACATTTCCTGTTATGCTTTATGATTCCACCCGTTTCTCCCCCATCACTTGATGCTCCCAAAGGACCCCTCATTGGCCCGATAGAGTAGAAGGGGGTTTCAGGGACGTAGAGCAGCAAGAAAAGGGTTTTCGAGTGTGAACAAGCGGGGAGACAACGGGAGAGAAAAGAGAGAAATGTATGAAGGGAGGAAGTGGGTTTTAGAGTGGGAAGTGAACAAGTGACAGTGAAGGAAGGGTTAAAGATTCCTTTTTTCTAAGCGGAAGGAAGGAAGTTCGGCTTTTTAGGCCACTGTGTTCCGATTAAGGACAAAGATTTCCTTAATATTTTAATCAATTGTTCCTCAGCCGGATCTTGCTCGTCGTAATCGAGCTACAGAACGCCTGTGTTCTTTACTCGTTCCTCAAAAGCAAAGAGCGTCAGTCCGATTCAACCGGTTTCCTTTTACTCATCTTTGAGTTAAGTTTCATCATCTCGTGCTGCAAATTGCCATTCACCCGCCAATCCCTGTCCGAGTGGTGGACCCCCTCAAGATCGGGCCATACCCAAAGCCACGAATTCGCCGAATTATTAGGGGAGATGTTCTGGGCGTGGAATTTAAGATCTAGTGGCTTGACATTAAAATAAGGTTGTACCCATGATTGACAAATTTGAAAGCATCCACCTACCATTTTTCAATATATATAATGTGCCGATTAGGGCATCCACAATGGTTTTGAGTTTCTTAGCACATTCCTAGGTGCCATGTCATCTAAAAATTATATTTTATTACTTAAGACACTCTATTCACTATAATAACAAAGTTTCTTAATCTTCTCTCTCTTAATAAACAACCAATAAACTATCACTATTTATATGTGAGATAAAATATGAAAGAGAGAGATACACATAGGGCTCTAATGTGTCATAAAAAGTGGGGTTCTTATTTAAGAACCTTGGAGAGAGAAAATGGGTGAAATCCACACCATTGTAAAACATTTCACATATGTAACCGTGTCAAGAACCCCTATTGTGGATGCCCTTAGTAACTATTAGTGGGATGAAGATGTTAATAGGGTGAACTATTTTGTCTGCACTAAGATGAAAATTTACACTTTTTAAGCGTTACAGTGTTCTTTTTTTTATATATGTATATAAGTATATTGCAATCCGTCAATAATAATATGACAATAGATAATGGCATGTCGGTGGAGAGTTATCAACAACGAAGTGGTAGATGTTGTTAGAGGTGTTTGAATAGGTTTGGCGTGTCAATGTTATACTTTGGCTCGGTTCAGTGTTGGTATGTTTGTGGTATAAATGTGGTATTTTTGAATTTTGTATTTTTTATGAAAAATGTTAAATCGTCATCACCGAACAACAATTTTTAAAACAGTCACAAATATACCAGCACAAAACAATCACAAAATAACCAACACTTTATGCTGCAAAAAGAATGAATACAGAGGCGGAGCCAGAAAATTGTAATTAAGGGGCGAGAATATTTTAATAACATTAATTAATATTTAAAAATTAATTTTTAATAAATTAATTTCAATTGTCATATTTATAATTATATTTAAAAATGATATTATATATTAAATTTGACACAAAATTAAATTAAAATTGAAATATATAGATTAATATATAAAAAAATTATTTTCCTTTTTATTTTTAGTTTTTTATAAAGATTGGTATACTAAATTATAAATTAATGAAAATAATATAGAACAATAGTTTTAAACTAGTAGTGTTTTTCTAAAAACTTAACTAAAAATTATTTTGAGTAATTCTAATATTTTATTAATTTATAGAATCTGTAATAAAAAACAAAAAATATATTTGTATTATGGATAGAAGGGGTACATGATTACTAAGAATGATATAATAATCAGTTTTACTTTTGCCTATATTGCTAAAATAAGGTATAAAATCTGAATATTTAATTATATCTACATATAGTAATATATAGGTCATATTTTTTAACAACTAAATTGTTTATTTTTTTGCATGATGTAAATATTAATAAAGTTCTCTAATTAATTATTATATTCAGATACGGATAAATAGTCTCTTAAAACTATTACTATCTATCAAATTTAATAAAATATTCCATAAGGAAAACAACAAACTAATAAAAATTACGATGTAAACTTTCAATTATATCAAAATTATTAGAGTACAAAATATTTGTAGTATATTTCAGAAATATCAATTATAAGTTTTCAACTTGTTAAGTAATTATTAGTTACAAAATTATTTGTACAAACTATTATGGTTTGTTAGTATATCAAACTTATTATATTGTTTTAACTATAAATATATGTTTAAAATAAATATTTTATCAACAATTAAACAATATATAATAATAAAATAGTAAGTGATAGCTATATATATTCACTTATGGTCAATTATTTTATTATTAGAAAGAATTACTTTTTCATTTCAATGATATTATTTATTCCATTAAAATTAAAATAATAGTAAGTATTAATATATTTGAAATGTTGTATTAAATATTAATATACAATCCATAATTTTTTTATATATAACATCTAATATATTTGCTCTAAATAACATGGTTTATTTCTTTATTTTTTCAAATATGTAAAAAATTTATTTATAAATTAATATGTATACATATTATAAATTAATTGTCACTAAAATATTAATAAAGAATAATAATAATTAAAGGCTATAATTAAATATCTACATATATTTTAACTTTATTAACAAAAAATTGTTTTAAAATGTAATATAAAATTTTTAATTGTAACACCGAAAACGGTAAACGCACTGCACATAACTAACATAAATAACTTATTCAAAACAGGCAGACGAAACCGCCGTCTGCCGAACACTAGTTTTCAAAACAACCAGCACAAAACACACAGAAAAACACCACAAAACAGCCAGCCAATTGAGAAGTGAGAACTATTAGAGAACGATCTGATCTCGACAGTTCACAAAGTCATAGGGAATTAAGGCATTTTAAAAAGAATATGTGTTAATCTGATAGATAAATTGTTTTTTCAATCACTATCGTCATTTTATACCAATGAGATACTATATATTGTTGTTTGATAATTGTAAATAAAAAGTGATATTTCAGCCTTGAAATCACTAGATGTTGTCAAAAGAATCTAGTTTTGCCATTCTTTCCTATATACTCATTCACATGGACTCCCTTCTCTCTCCAACCTGCGCTCACCCGCATCTCTCGCTCAACCAAGCTCTCCGTCATGTCGCCTCCATAACCACCACTAACACCCATCCTTTTCTTTCATTCAAACCTCCATCGCCAAACCCTAGCAAATGTAAAGCAAGCAACCTTTCTCCATCCTCCCTCTCTTCACCATCGGCCCACACCTTCGCCACAAGAATCCTCCACCGCCATCCAAACCGTCACCAACAACTTCTGCTTTTCTCGTCGCATATCATCACCAAAAAATCTTTGTTTTCCGGTCTTGAGCCATGGGGAGAGATAGGGTACAAGCGAGAAGTCGTAGTAGGTGGGGAGGTTGTTGTCAGTCAAATCGGGGGGCAGATCTGAGGTCGAATAGAATGTGTAGAGGGAAGGAGAGATGTCACAAAGGAAAATCTGGTCATGCTTCACGCGGCTGTAATTCCATGTATGAGCGTGTTCCTGCATCTGACCGGTGTCACCGAGGTAGTTCCGGGACTAAAGGTAATACTACTACCACAATATTCATTGATAATACACATAGAGGAGTACTACCAACTGGGCAAAATAGTGAGAAGATTTGCTCGATGGAGTAGGCTCTACATTAGTAGAAAATGGAGATCGTGGAATCGAAATGCGTGTGCCTTTGTAGATGTTTACCACGTCGAGGATGCCAAAAGAGTAATCGATGGCATCAGAGGATGAAATATCAATGGAAATAGTCTCTAGGCAAGAATGGAGTTCCAAGGCCATAAAGCAAAAAAGAGAAGAGATATTCCCACTTGTAGTTTGTTCCAGTCTGGAAAATCGTCTTCCCAGGTCCAAAAGGAGTGTAGCAGTGTTAAATCCAGACTTTCTATTAAGATCAAAGCCGATGAAGGGATGAAGGCATGCCTGTCCAAATGTGTGGTTATCACTCTCCAAGAGGACAAGAATCCTAAAGAAGCCTTGGAGTTTTTATTTAGTCGATGGCCAAACTTATCAGGGCTACTAGCTCATTCAAGGAGAAAGTTGTTAATCAAACGCAAGCATCTGGCAATGACCCCAGAGGGTTGGAAGTTCATTTATGGGTAAGGGAGGATCAAGTTGAGAAGCGCAGAACATGGGTTGTCCTCCGTGGTATTCCCCTTCATGCATGGAACTAAATTAACATGCAGAAAATTGCACGAATAGTGGGTGATGTCATTAAGATAGAAGAAGAGGAAAGCCAATTTGTGGAGAATGCCGAAATCCGTGTCCACATAGAAACTTCGACGCTCTAATTGATAAATCTGAAAATTGCGGTCAAAGTTGAGGATCATTCTTTCCCGGTGGCTATAGTAGAAGTTGGTGATGAGAGGAGCAGTCACTGAAATACCCCTAACCTTTAAATAATTAAATAATGGTAAATAAATATTATCTAGGGGATTATTAAACCCTGAGAAAAGTATATAAACAGTTAGGCCACTAGTAGAAAAAATGTTTTAATGACGACGTTTAAACCACGGTTAAATGGAAAACCGTGGTTTAAAGTTTATAAACCACGGTTTTCATAGCAACCGTCATTTAAGGTGCATACCAGAGCGCATATACCACGGTTATTCGGGAACCATCGTATATAGGTTAGTTATATACCACGGTTCAGGGAAACCGTGGTATATAGTACATGCCGGAGTGAATATACCACGGTTCTTGGAGAACCGTCGTATATAGGGTACCTATATACCACGGTTCCTAGGCAACCGTCATTTATATTGCACATCTTACTATATTAAACCACGGTTTTTTGATCAACCGTGGTATATAGTCTAGGCGGGAATTTTAATTTTCGGCCGAAATTTAACGCGGCGCTTTCTCTCTATTCTCTTATATATCGACAAAGCACTCTTCTTCTTCATTCTCTTCAATGTCACGGTAATTTTGGAACCCAAACCGACGAACATGCTCTGCAAGTCTTCTTCATTCTTTTCAACGTCACGGTAATTTTGGAACCCAAACCGTCGAACATGCTCTGCAACTATTCTTCATTCTCTTCAACTAGCTCACGGTAATTTTTGCAACCCTAAATCACGAACAAGGAACATGCTCGTCCTCACTCATTCTCTTGTTTTTCTGTAATTTTTGCAGCTTACACTTGCGAACAAGGAACATGCTCGTCCTCACTCACTCATTCTCACTGTAATTTTCGCAACCATAACCGGCGAACAAGGAACATGGCCTACGCCTCCATTCTTCATTCTCTTCAACTTCACGGTAATTTTGCAACCCACCGCGAACAAGGAACATACTACGCCTCCATTCTTCACTCATTATTTTGCAACCCTAAATCGCAAACAAGGAACACACATGTTCTAGCCTCTTCATTCTCTTCTGTGCTCTGATTGATATCTGCGAAGCGGCACTTCTAAATCGCCTGTGATTTTGAAAAAAATTTCATAGACTATAAACCACGGTTGTATGTATAACCGTGGTTTGTTCGTTGGTTTTATACATTATATACCACGGTTTTGAGTCTAACTGTCGTATAAAAGGTACTTTATACCACGGTTCTCTCCTTAACCGTCGTTTAAAATCGGTGAGGACCGCGTCCAAAAACGGTCTTAAATGACGGTCATAGCAAACCGTGGTATATATTCTGCTTTTAAACGACGGTTATCAACCATGGTATATAGGCAATTTTCTATATGCGACGGGAGCATAAACCACGATTCCTAACCGTGGTATATAAGCAAAATAACCGTGGTTAAAAACATTTTTTCCACTAGTGGGCGTTAAAAACGCACCTAAACTCCTTAAGGTCATAAACGGACGTTAAGCCGGACCTTAAGCTAAACAAGTTATATAAGCTATGAACATCATATGAAGTTAATCAAGGATCATTATATGACCCTTAGAATACAGGACCTCATCTAAAACTGAGTAAAAATATAAAATGCCCGGTAGTTCCCATAAAGGCCCTTAAGGCCCGAAAGTCCCGGAAATGCTTTATAAGATGAAATAGGGCATTACACTTCATTCCAAATGCACCATAACACTTTATTAAACATATAAGATGAAGGCCTCATGATAAATTCTCAGTTAAAGACAAAGTGCTCGGAGGTTCCCGTTGAGGGCCCCATAAACCCCCGGGAATGCCCCGGAGAGGTACTGAAGTGGCACAAACTCCAATATAAATCATTCTTAGAGTTCCTACCATCAATATTCACCATTGTAAAGAGAATGCTCTAGCTACTTTTTCAAAAATACACAAAGTGCTCGGAGAATTTCTAACGCTCCTTTTTGCCCCGGGAGTGTCCCAGTAGCCCGGAAAATTATGTCTTGAGTTGATATGAAACCCATATAACTAATGTAAACACCTTAACATATTATTATTGACTATAAACAATTTTTATAATCACTTGGAACTCATAGCGACTACTTATTTTCCAAAATAGCCTTAAAGCACAAAACGCACCTTCGGGTGTCATAAAAACTCGTTTTACGCAATTACCTTGAAGTTTTTGAGGAGCCACGAGTTGATAATCTTAAAAGGGGATGAATTGACCATCTAAATCAATTAATTCCAGTGCTAAAATCATAGCACAAGTAGGGTCGATTTTTGGGTCAAAAAGGTACCTAAAATCAGCATTTTTATCTTAGAACTTTCATCTTTTACCTTAGTATAAATGTACCAATTAAATACTGGAACCTATTACATGTTATAATATGGTATTAATACAATATAGTGTGACAGGAATCAAATTAAAAATCAGTCCCATTTACTCTCTATTGTATGCGCCATTTAGGGTATATTTTGGACTAGTTTTGGTTTAAAAATTTGCTTATGGAATGGTGACTCATCCCAACATGTGCCATGTGATAATGTCAAATAATTCAGTCAATTGAGGAGCCTTACATTACCGAAACCTGCAGGAAAAACAAAGAAGATTAGCTTATATAAAAGTAATGAAATTAAAATACAAGTTAGATCTAGCTTTATACTTTTCAATTAAACAAAGAAATCAAGTTGCTTCCTACAGCATGTGCTGCCCATTTTATGCAAGGACAAGGAGAATTGATTGCTGTCTATGTAGTCAATTAAAACAGCCACATAACTAAGCACTTGCCTATGTTCAATACAAACAAAAATCAAAGTCCTTTGTACAGCACCATTGCCGATTTCATGTAGGAAAAATGAGGCTTGATTGCCTTATAAAAATCAAAGTAGAATACCTACCTACCTAGGCATGATATAATGTCCTCAATTATCAAGAATAAAATGCTCCATTCAGTCCTATTACCGTGAGCAATCAAGGGAGAACAAGGACAAAACAACTTAGAAAAAAATGCTAAAGAATACCTTACCTAAATTCCTATCACTCTTGTATTTGTCTTCTTGTTACAAGTTGTCAAACAAAGCCACCATCCTTACATGTCTCAGCCGAAAGCCTAGTCAATAATGGGCAATTTATGGAGCCAAACAATCAATGAATAAACAAAGGAAAAGCCTAGTCAAATTTGACATTGTTTTATCAAAAGAAAATTCCTTTCATTCCATGTCCTTAATACCTTACGTGAGCACCATTTGCTCTTTGCCCTTCCTTCACCGAATTGGTAAGCTAACTCTACCCTCTCTTTTCTTCTTCATTTGCTAGTTAATTCCTTAGAGCTTCAAAGCTCCATTAATGGTGTCTTAAGCTCTAACATCATTTCTATGTAAATTCCTAGTTAAATCTCCTAAGTCTTGAAGCAAGAATCACCCTAGCATCTCTACAAGATTTCGCCAAGGTTAGATACTCCAAGGAGGTACTTAGATTCAACAACAACACAAGGAACAACAATATCAAGTTAAGGTATATTTTCATGTTGAAAATCCTAAGTAAGTTCCTTAAGCCATTACCGAAAATTACAAGCTTCTAAATCTATATTCTCTTCATCATTTCATGAAGGAAACTTAGATCTACTATCATCCCAAGGTGTACCGAAAATTCCTTGAATAATACCTAAGGTAAACTCTTGTAAAACTACTCCAAATCTTATTTATAAACCCTTGTTAGAAGTCTAACAAATGGATCTCCTAAATATATACAAGGAGGCCGAAGGTTCTTCATCAAAGATAGCATTTGGAGAGCTTGGAATTCAAGGAGAAATCAAGTACAAGAATTATCTTGATTTAAGGAGTAAGTTTCTATAATTAAGGTTTATTAAGTTTAAGCTTGATTTAAGCTTCAAACTCTGGTATAAAAATTATGTATAAGCCTTAGTAATATTAAGGCCGAAAATATTGGGTTATAATATCAAGAAAAATAATTTATAACATATAAGGTAAGATTATTACCTTAAGGTATAAAATTGTGTCACAAAAATTAATTAGAATACATATTTGTTTAGGCCGAAATATCTAAGAGTTAATTGCTCTATTTTGAGTTTATAATCATTCTAAGTCATTAGAATAATTTTTAGAAGTGTTATATGACTTATATACATTTATATGTATTCATTATAAGGTATAAAGCAAGTTTTAAAACTATATGGTAAAGATAAATTAAAGCCGAGAATGAAATGTTTTATTTAGTGAATTTTGAAGTATATAAGTGTATTAGCTTATATTATAAAGTTTGGGAGTATTAAAAATAGCTACAAGTATTTAAATGGCTACTTTATAAAGTTATGTGGTTAAAATGTAAATTTTGAAAAGTTTGGGTATCAAATATAATTGCCGAGAGTTAAGGAGTATATTGGTATAATTATGATATAATATAAGGTAGGAATTAATATTATGAATTTTGGTGAATTTAAACAAGTGTTTAAGTGTTAAAATAACATTTATAAAGTTTTGGGGCTATTTTGTAAATATTGGAAAGTTTAGAAATATAACCGAGAGTACATATGAATTTATGGGTATGTTAAAGTATTAATTATGAAATTAAGTCTTGGTCAAAGTGTTGACCAAAAACTTTGGGTTAAAATGATTTATGACATAAAATATTAAGTTTATAAAAGTTTTGGGGTGAATATGTAATTTATGAAAGTTTAAATATAAAACCGAATTAAGTATGGGGCGAATTCATGATTTGTAAAATTATAAGGGCCTTTTCGGTATTTAAGATAATTAAATATTAAAACTATAGTTTATAAGTTAATATGTAACTTATATAAAGTTTTGGGGTTAGATTGTGAATATAAGAAAATTATATGTTAAGACCGAAAATAATTGTGGTCATTTGGTAATTTATAAAAATTAATATATTTGTTTTGCAATTTCCGAAAGTTAATGTGGATAATTAGTAAATTATAAAAGTTATAAGGTTATTTGGCAATTTATAAAAGTTAATGTGTCCAATATACAATTACCGAAATTATAAGGTTGGTTTTGTAATTTAATAAAGAAAGTAATTAAAATTAAGTAATATGGTATATTATGGAGTATAGTATAAAGTTTATAAAATAATTGTGGTTATAATAAAGATAACCAAATTATATTAATATATGGAATAAGTGGGAACAATTATGAGCATATAATTAATGAGATGAAGATATATCTTAAATTGGAAATTCATTATCGCATGTGGTTGTCACATAAAATAACGAACCGATTAACTATCTAGAACCATTGTTAAATAACAGGGGGAAATAAAGAACATACAGAGTTAGTATACTACGAGTATAAACTCTACAGTAACAGTACTGTAATACTTAGTGAACAGTTGTATTAACATTACCCGGTATTGCATGTAAATACAACAGCTTACGGGAAGGAATTACTGAGCGTGTATTGTCAAGCTAGCAGTTACACGGTGAACGGTATGTTAATTGTGTGGTCTGAATGTCCTAAGGATTTTTCCTGAGGTCCAGACGTTGTGTGTTTGAATTGTTAAGAGTGATATCTGTGATTTATGTATTTGATATTGTATACTGTATTGCTCAACACAACTGCTTTTTATTTTACGCAAACGTCTTATGACTGGAAGTTTATACATCTAAACTGGAACAAGACTAACTGACCTTTAGGTATTATTGAACCTAACTAATGGTCAACTGTTATAGTCTTAACTCAAGGATTTGGTTGTTATACCACTGACTAAAGGGCTAACTTAAAGAGAGGAATCCAGACTGTTTCGACTTTCTGGTTGCGCATCGTGATCACTACGAGAGACTTCAATGGGGAGTCACTCAAGGGAATCCATTGTCCACATTCGACGATGGCGGAGGGCACTACCGTTGGTGCACAGGTTCGACCGGATCGGTCAAAATAATTATCCAGGGCCATAAGGTCAGCTGGTAACAGTTTCATATTAAGTTATTAAGGGTTGTCTTAACATGACGCCTAAGATGGAATTATCTGGAAAATTTAAAGTGGTTGGTTAAAAGGATAAGGGTCTTGTGACCTACTAACTAGTACAGTTTATTAATACGCGTATCTTGTTTGGTTTTTGTTATGGATTATTGGTGTGTGATTATCTGGTTGTTGTTTGTTATTGTGATGATATTGACAGGTGAACTATTGTGTGTTTATTTAACATTACAGTTATTACTATTGTTGTAAATGGATTATCATGTAATGAATCTAATATCAAGATGGCTAAACGACTTAAGGAATCTAGATGACTTAGGACTACATTTAGCATACCAGCATTCCGATTGTTGAGCTCTTCAACGGGCAAAACATTTCAGGTTATTGATTGAAGACACAAGCCGGAGTGCGGGGAAACCGTGTAGCTGATGTGTTTTAATAAACACTTTGTAGTTTTATTATTTACTGTATTTTAGAGATTGTTGTATTCAGTTAGTTGCTCATTTAGTTTGGATTTGGTTTGTAATATTCAGGGTGCTCAGTATCTTGTTCATCACAGCGTGAGGAGTTGAAGTTGTTGGAGGGAGTAAGGTTGCCTTGTTACTCACAAGGGTGAGTAACGGCGTGTAACACCAAGGATAGATAGTTTTATTTTCCGCTGCGAATGTTATGCTACGACTTGCGACGTTATTACAGGTTTAGGATTAGGGGTGTTACAATCACAGACAAGCAAACCCTAGCGAAAGTATTGTTCAGGTTCCCGATGCCGACGGAATCCGTTTACGTGGTTGAAAGAGTTGTCAGAATGTTGATCAGTCACTCAAAGAAGAAGGAGGAGAGTTTTGTTGTCAAGGAGTTTCTCAGGGTAGTGCTACCCAATCAGTCGCCGGTGAGCAGCTCGACAAAGTTTCAATTTTGGGTGGTAGGCAATCAGCCTTATGCTAACCGACACAATTATTGTCCAGAAAAAACCCCAAGTGGCTGCGATCTGGAGAGGCAGGGGGAAGATGACAAAGTTCACGACTTGCAGGAGGCGATGCTAGAATTTGTGTACATTGCAGAGGAAGAGTTGGCCCACGTGGAAAAGGGGGACGTAGGCGCGGTTACTCCCATGTGACCAGATAGTTTCCCCGACAAACATGTCAGTGCGGCGCCTTTTCTGATCTGCGAGTAGGTTAATGATTCAGTAGACAACGGTATTAAAGACGTTGATTTTTCTTCTGATCAGGCGCGTTGTGCAAATGAAGAGAGCGAGAAGGATACTGTTACTGCTCCCGTCACAATTTTCCAAGAGGTCCCGCTACAGGCGCCGACTAATTGCACTACGCATGAAATTAATGCTACAGAAGGAATAGAAGGGGGCGTTTCCGAAACTCAACAGAATGGGACAATAATTGAAGAGACGTAGAATGATTTCTAAGAAGAGGAAATAATTGCCACTGAGCCTTCGGTTCAGACGCAAGCACAGCTAGGGAATTCGACCTTTAAGGGTCTGAATCATACGGCAGGAATTACCCCAGTGAAGTCTCCGAGAAATAAAGATGATATTGGGATGATTGTTGAGCTTTTACATAATACACCGCCACCACCGTTGTCTAGTACGGAAGCTCCAGCAAGGAATGAGAAAGGTAAAATCATTAATCCAGAGAGAGAAGTAGAAGAATGTGTTGACCTGTTGTTGCAACTAGGGTGCCAAGTTCCTAATCCAAGTCTCACCAAAACTAATATTCTCAATCAAATCCACTCTCATATAGAGACGCATGGGGCCCAACGGAAGTAATTGTCCCGAAGTGCATTAGGAGAGGAGGGGGATGTTTTGGGTCTTGAGAAGATTTGTATTTGGTGTTCATTAGGTTATTGTTCCCAGTGGGCCAATTTTGTGCCCTTGGCGCTTTAGCACCTTAGAGAGCATGGAGCTTGTGTTGTTCCGGTGTGTGATGGTAGGAGGTTGTGGGATCTCATCTTAATTTGGTGGTATCTCTCTCTTATTTGTGTGTGAGGGTATCTTGAGATGTAAAGCATCCAGTGAGTGCTAAGTCTTTGTGTTAGGTGTTGTCCTGGTTGGCATAGTTAGTATGGCCTTTAGTTTTGTAATAGGATGTGGTGGGTACTCTTTTTCCTCCCTAAGCTTTTTCCCACCGAGTTTTGCTTAGGGAGGTTTTAACGAGGCCCGATCTTAACCCATCCGTCACTTATTTCAATAAATTGGCTATATGCCCAAATTATAAAAAAAAGATGTTGTCAAAGGAAGACAAGGAAACTACATGGGACACATGTTTTAAGCATCTTGTTTTGTTATGTGATTAATATAAACACACTGCAATAAAATAAACAAGAAGTAATTCCACGCGAGCATACAACAACACTGTTACACACTTCAGGGGCGGCTCGGTAATTTGCAAGGCCCTGTGTTGAATATTTAATGGGACTCTATATAAATTAAACTTAAATATGAAATATTAATTTAGCTGTGTCACAACATAATTTTATATTAAGTTATGTAATGAGATAAAATGTTGAAAAAACAACAATACATACAAACTATAAGAATTTTATGTATTATTGAATAATCACTTTAAAATAGTCTACTAGCATTCTTTACAATAAAATCTTTGAAGAAATAAGTGTTAGTACTTAATAAAACAAACAAAAGTTGTTGAAAAGGTTGTCACTGACTACATAAAAAAAAGAAAAAAAGATCAATATATTTGTATTTTTTTCTTTTTTAAAAAATAGATAGTAGTGAAATAAAAACAATTGCACCAAAAGTTTTATTTATTAATTTGTCTTTTCAAAAACTTAATACTATTAGATTCAATCAAGTGTTATTTATTTGTTCTATTGAATAGGATAGAAACCTTCATATCCGTTATTATATAAACTACAAGATAAATGAATCCACTTAAAAAAAAGTAGGTCCCAAAAATTTAGGGCCCCCTAAAATTGGGGGCCTTGTTCCATGTCACCGGTTAGACATGCACATAGCCGACCCTAACACACATCAAGGGAAGAACAAAAACTAGTAGTCCCAATAATTGCATGGGAATGGAATCGTGATCAACTGACTGTCATCCTGTCACTTAGGACAACTCCGATGTAGTCTAGTCTCCCTCCTCTGCTTCAGCAACTTCCCTTGAGGAAGTTCCTTCCTCTTTCAAGGCCACCGCTCAGTCTCAGCCGCTCTCCCCCTGCCCCTCTTCTCTACCCCCAACTCTCCCCGGTTCCTCCTCTCGTTATCCCTAGCTTATAGATGGAAGCCAAATCAAACACTCCTGGAACATGCAGCGGGACATCATGTCCAAGATGGTGTCGCATGGGGAACAAAACCTTGAGCCCCCGCGCCCTGCATGCAACAGGTAGTAGAACATTCTCACTTTCTTTTTACGTCTTATTCCTCCTCAGCCTCCCCCTCGACTTCTTCCTCTTCTCCTTGCGGAAAACCCGTCCCCTTCCTCAAAGTAATTTGTCGAAGCAACAACCGCATCCTGCAGTTGAAGAACTCTCCAACAGATGCGAATGTCTCACGCTCACCATGAAGGAAGGTGAAGTCCTTGAACTTCAAGAGCACAGGGATCAACCGCATCAGATATCGTTCATGAGAACACTCCTCTACAAGCATTTCTTCAACAAGCCGATCGATATTCGTAACCTAGAATCCTCCCTAGGGCGAGCCTGTCAAATAGAAGGTTCTTTCAAATCAAGAGCGCGGGGAAAAACCTTTATCTATTCAAATTTGATAAAATGGAGATGATCCATATGGTTCTATTTCGAGGACCATGGTGCTTCGACGGTTCGCTTCTCGTCTTCCAAATGATCAATAAGACGAAATCCCCCCGAGAGCATGAATTCAAATGGATTCCCATCTGGACTAGGATCCACGATGCCCCCCTTTCTACATAGCAAGTCCCATGTGAAAAAGATTGGCAAACAGGTCGGATGCTTCTTGGACTATGGTGAAGAAGACATGAAAATCAATGGGGATTTCCTCCGCATCAAGGTTCTTATGGACATCCAAAGACAGATCCTAAGATATGTTAGCATTTCTATCGAGGGTGTAGCATCTGTCCTTCAAATCACATACGAGAAGGAACGGTATTGGAGACAACTTGCTAGAGAAAATTTATCAAAGAGGGTGACCAAAACATGACATACTTCCATAGGCGGGCTTCCATCAATCGAAAGAATAACACTATCACTTCTTCCTGTATCAATGGAGTCTTGAGCGCATCCCTCCCAATATTTTCCTTTCAGTTAGAAATCTGTTCTTTCTGCTATAGTCCAACTGTTGTTTCTCTTTATGGGCACTTTCTATAACCCTTTATTAGATGCAGTGTGTCTGTAGTAACGGTTGTTAGATGCATTATGTCTGTACTTTTTCGGTGAAAAAGGCAATTTGCCTCAGTATTGCCATACTATAACTGGGTTCTCCATTCAACTTATCAAAAACATGGCCTCAAAATCATTAGAATAGCCTTCTTCCTTTAAAAGGGCACTTCACAAGAGTAAAGCATTTGTGGTGTTGTTCGAGTTTGTAGGTTTTATTGGATGAACCTAGTAGATATTAGAGTCTTTAATTATTGTATGATATATTAGCAACTTGTGAGTATTCTTGTAGTGTTTTATTTAATGGTGGCCACCGGGTCCGGTTCTACCCGGAACCGGCGGTTCTACCCGGAATCGATTGGAACCGGAACCGGCCGGGAACCGGTAGGAACCGGAACCGGTACCGAACCGCCTCAACCGGTTCCGAATACGAATACATGTTTTGAGATTCGAGCCCGAACCGGGCCCGGAACCGGAACCGCCTGGAACCATTGCCGGATTCGGAACCGGGAACCAAGAACCGGAACCGGAACCAGTGGAACCAGAACCGGAACCGCCCCGGAACTGGTTGAAGTTACCGTGTAATATTTTAGAATGTATTAGTAATTTAGTATTACTTTCTTTCCATGTAATCTTTTTTTAAAGACTTGCAAATTATAATCATGTAACCTCTTAGTAGCGGTACTCTTTTTCCTTATTAGGGTTTTCCCAATGGGTTTTTACCTAATAAGGTTTTAATGAGGTAGTGAATCATATAATAAAATTCTCTTTGTTCCTTATTTTTTGTAAATTCAATAAAAATTCCTAAGTCTTTGTTTCTTTCACATTTAAGATTATAAACTTGAAAAATAACCTATCTAGTAGTAAAGTGGATTAAAAGAGTAACATGTGCGCTCAAACGGATCTCAAATCGAAGCTAAAACGAAGCAACTGGAGCCGATCGAATCTTTCCGGAACCACTCCGGAACCGGTCGAAACCGATCAGAACCGGAACCGGAACCGGCCGGAACCGGTTTTTTGACCGAATCCGAAGCGAATCCAGATTTCAGAACCAGAACCGGAACCCCCAGACCGGTTCCGAATACAAATACACATTTTCCGGAACCGGACCCGTGACCACCATTAGCTTTATTGTACTACTAAATTACCTAATTGTGAGTTACCCACCACCACTTGAGTATTTTCCATAACAAGGCATTTTCTAACAGAAAAATCTACTCTCTTACCCTTTTGCTTTAGCTACACCAAGCAAATAAGCCCAACTCTAAACATCCCAATAGGTAAAGTAGACGCTAAGCAGCAAGAATTTTTCTCCACCCATGAATTGTATATTATTTTTTCCACCCATGAAATGTAAATTATTTTTCCACCCATGAATTGAGGATGAATATTATCTGGCTTACTCCTTTTACCTCAAGTGTGGGTACAAATTTCCCTTACATTAAAAAATGTAGCTCCCATAAAACCTTCCATGACCATTGTAATATCCCCATTCACTACCTATATCTCATTTAGGGTAAACAAATAGTTATAACTCCATGGAATTTGTAAGTATTGTTCTAGAACAGTTTGAACGCATAGTTTGTTATTACAGCATAAAATACCAAGCGTCGTGGGATGGTCAACGACCCCTCTCTCTCTCTCACAAAAATGGAAGTATAAATAAGACATGTCCCATTCAAAGTTTTCACAGAATGAACATACGGCTATCTATAATCCTTCCAAGCAAGACACTAACTACGACTGATTCACCACTCAAGCAAAAATGGCAGCACCTCGTCATCTTCATCTCGCAGTAGCCATCCTTCTGATTATCGAACAAGGCAAGTTCTACCCACACCATCGATCGATCAGTACATAAGTAGAATATATAGAACCATGCATCTACGTAATGAAATACCAAGATCTAATAATATTTTTCGTTATAACTGTACTATATATATTAGGTTGCTCCAGCCATGGCTGCTCACTCTCGGACATAACAGTCATGCTAACACGAACTGGTGCGGAATTCGAGGGCAACCCCGAGTTTGAAGTCTTAATAAGCAACAAATGCGAGTGCCCACAGGGTAATCTGGTAGTGAAGTGTCCCGGTTTCTCTAACCATCCAGTTGATCCTAACAAGTACAAGGCTCTAGGTGGGGAAGAGTGTCTAATTAACACTGGCAGACCGGTGACTGCTGGTCATCCGGTTATTTTCAAAATCTCTTATCCGACTCCGTTTCGTATTGTACCAGAGAGTTCCAAGATGCTATGCTAGCGGCCGGGATTTGTAATTGTTTGGTTACATGGCCGTACGTATTTGTTCTCATCTCATATGAGTTTGAAACAATAAAATCGTGAAGCTATATAATATCAATCTTTTCTTACTACCGCCTTCATCTCCCTCATATTATGAACCGGTCGTTAAAACAAAAAAGGAAAAAGATTAGTAGTCTTCTTAATTAGAGTCTCTATATCATAAACTTGAATTCTTCTAAAAAAATCTGGTAGATTAATTGCTTTTAACTTTGAGGCACTGGGAGCTATGGTTTTAAATTAATTAACTAGGTGTAAATATCAGTATATCATAAACAATATCATTATATATATGACATTTTACTCTCTAGTTCTACCTATAATTAAGACCCCTCACAATTTAATATATATCTCTTACCTTAAGCCATAACAATCAAAGAAATAAAAAGTGGTGTAGTTTACACTTTATTCAGAGGAATCTTAATAAATTTAAAAGTAATTTGTGAAAAGTAACTCCGACTTCGATTCAATCGTATTCACTTAGCGTGCTTCCCTTAGTTCGAACATTAATTTGATTATATGTTGAATTTTCTAGTCAAATTCTAAATAAATGCATGATGTGTGAGAATATATATGGGTATTGTATATTTCATTTAGGAGATAATACTCCCTCATGTTGTTTTGTTAAAGAGAGAGTCTCCTTATAGTGAGCCCCGAATAAGAGAAAACGGGAGAGTATTATGTAATAACAATACAAAGACCTAATATATACTTTAGGGATTAGAATGCAATGACGGATCCAGAAATCTTGTTTAGGGGGGCTAAAAAAAATTTTTGGCACTAATTTTCTTTAAAACTTTATATTATGTTGTATTTTTTAAAAATTTATAACAGTAATTTGACAAATTTTCAAAATTTTCGGGGTAGAGCCCCCTAGCCCCTCTTCGTCCGCCCCTGTTACATTGGACCTATTATATACATTCTACTAAAGTCATGTTACCATTATCATTAGGCTGGATAGATATTACATTGCCCATTAGGCCGTGATAGTTATTCTAACTAAGTCATATTGATATTTTAATTTACATAATATTACAACATCAATTTTGTATGGTCATTTACAAAATATAAAATATGTTGGCGTAACATTGTAAAAAATTGAAAAATAAACACACATATATGTATATATCATTATAAAAGCTTTAAAACATTTAAAATTTTTTTATATATATATATTGTATTTATTTTATAAATTTTAACCGTCAACTCATTTAAATTGTTGTTATTTATTGTATTTTTATACTTTATTAATTTATGTGATTTTGATAAATTAAAAGAATTATATAGTAAAATGTATAAAAAGTGCACAAATTAAATTTTTTTTATATATATTTATATATATCATTTCCTAATTAAAATTATTTTGACAACTAATTAATATTAATTTTATAAATTTTAACCAACATGTGTACAAGTTTAAATTATTATTACATGTTCTATATTTTATAACATATTAATATGTGTGATACTTTGAAAATTAAAAGTATTATAAATATCAAAATATATTATGTTATGTATACCTTATATGATAAATAAATTCTTGTAGTGGTATGTAGTGTTAATTAATTTTCACGAGTTTGACAATTTTTGTTTATTTAAAGTTCTTTTTAAAATTTCAATAGCTAAAAGGTAAGAAGTACAATATACTTAAGGTACTATAATGAAAAACTATAAAAATAAAATATTTATATTAGAAGATAATATATCCACTATGGCAACAAAAATATAGGTTAGTATTTTGAATTATGTAGTAATCACACGTTTGAGTTATAAGACAATAATACTTTTATTAACGTTTACGAATATTAGCTATCAATTCTTATATTCTAGCACAATATCAACTGAAATTTCATCAACATTACTAGTCGGTAACAATTTCAAAACTTAACATAGTAGCAATTTTGCTACTTGTCTAAAATATTTGCTATCATAGCCAAAATAGTAGCACAATAGCAACCGTAATCAAGTGATAGTAGCAATTTCATAATTTCTCTTATCTACATGGTTATAGCAACTTTTAAGATAGTAGCTAGTTAGCTACTCATTAGAATCTTTTTGCCACCGTTGCTCAAATAGTAGCATAATAGCTACCATGAATGAATTAGCATCAACCAAGTAGTAACAATTCATTAATTTAATTACTTTTACTAAAACTACCGAAATGAAAGATAAAATAACTACTATTGATGGTACAATCTTGTAAGGTGACAAGTGGTGAAATAATGTAATTATAAGGTCTTTATTTACCTTAATTTCATGCAACCATTGACCTATTTCACCACTTTATAGAGCATTTCGTTAATTTAGGTGAACTTATACAATTTTGATTATAATACAGGTAAAAGCTCAATCGAGCAATGATTTTTGAAGACTCTCAAGCCTTTGTGGTCAAGCTTTATTGTCTCGAGGAGTGTGCCAAAGACAATGGGTCAAATGGGACGATTTCGGTGCATAAAGATCATTTCTGGTGGAGACCTATCCAGAGGACTGCCCTTGTGGGGCGGTCAGAAGTTGAAATTCTCTTCTAGCCTGGACCACCCCAGGCTGACCGCCCACAGGGGTGGTCAGGGTCAAGTCTGTCACACATTTTACCCTCTGGCCCGGACCGCACCACCATGTTTCTCTTTCTGGTTTGGACCGCCCCAGGTCAACCGCCTTTGTGGGAAGGTCGAAACGAGATTTTGCCCAGAACACAATTTAAAAAATGGGAAAAATTGGGCACACACTCATACTTTACATTCTACACTTTCACACCCTACAAAAGAAGAAAGAAGTGGAAAAGAAGAGAAGGAAAAAGCTCATCTTCCCCAACCTCCACTTTACTCCTCTTTATGTTTGAGTAGTCTTTGTTTGTGTTATAGGATGAGATTTGAACCTTAGATGCTCTTTTGTAGCTTGTAAACTTACTTCATTTAATATAGTTGATTTATCCCCATTGAAGCTTCATTAATGTCTAGGATTGATCACTCATGGCATTTCTTGTAATTTCTAGTGAAAGTAGGGTTGGAGCTAGAAATTAGGAATTTGGGGATAAACCCTAACTTGCATTGCTCTAGGTTTAGGGAAGTGTTGCGTTAAGGCTATTGTTAAGAGCTTGATTTGAATGCTACCTAGTGACTCTAGCTCGCCTTGAATGAGGGAGTGTGATTAATTAGGTGAGATTTGATTAATCTAAGATTTGGGTAATCATGATTTTAGCTCTAATAGGCAACTAATTTGAGGTATGTTTATGAGTGCTATTAGGAAACTTTGTTGATATCCATTATCCTAGGGTACTTTTCCATCCATTCCAATCAACACTTGACTTACTATTTTTAATGTTTTCATCATTACTAACAACTAAGCTTACTCTCTGGCTAAACCTCCGTTTACAATTTTTGTTCACACTTTACTAAAGTATTAAAGCTTGGGATTTAGAAACCAATTTCCTTGTGGATACGACACTTGTCTATTACAAAGAATGGGGTGCACTTGCCCATTTTAGCTAGGTCTTTACTGCTTAGAGTAGCTTTTCCTAACAAGTTTATGACGTCATTGCCAGGGAAATTGATAGTTTTTATCATTTCCCCAGTTTCGGTATTTTAGTTTTTGTGTATCTAGTGGTTTTATTTTGTTTATTTCCTTTTAGTTATTTGTGTGTTTAGTTGTTTTTCTCTATTCTTACCTTCTCTAATACTTTAGTGTGATTGGTTTCGGTATTGGTTAGGTACCTTCTGTTTTCCTTGTGTATGTCAAGCACTCGAGCTAGAGGATCCCCTCTTGTTAGTCCGAGATCCGAGCTTGAGCGCACCTTGAGAAGAATCCGAAGGAACTTGGATCCCATAACCATGGCGGATCAAGAACCGCCCATAATAGAGGATAACGGGACCCACAACAAAGAGCCCTCAAAGACTACAACTAGGGGTGAGCATTTTGATAATTCGGTTAACCGAAATCTAAATTGTAAAAAATAAATTGGATTTCGGTTAAAAACCGAATTATCCAAATTAAGACCAAAGCCGAATTAACCGTTATCCAAATTATCCAAATTCTGAATTTTTTTTGAGTGAAAAACTGAAATCCGAACTGAAATCCAAATTTTAGCTAGTTTGGATGTCAACTAATTGAAAAATTTAGGGTTTGCGTTTCACTATTTGTCATGAATGACTATAATTAGAAATGAGAATATAAAATCTATGGCTTTGGTCAACAAAAAGAAAAAAGATGAAAAGCCAGATAAAAGATAGAAATTCAAATCACGACCAGAGTGGAATATTATTATTTGTAAATTTGGATGCCATATTTAAATTAGGAGTAATTTTGAGAAGTTTTAATTTTTCTTAAATTAAAGAAAAAAAGTTATAATGACTTGGAAATGGAGGGAGTAATTGTTTATGGATGTTTGTTGTGGGGTTATAGCTTTATCTCAATACATCAATAGTTATGTTAAAATAGAGAAACTTTTGTGATAGTTGATTTGTGCCTCCAAAGAGAAAGATAGAAAAAGTCAACGAGTTAAAAGGTAGCATATTGTATTTTAATGTGCATTAGGTAGTCTCCTCTTAAAAGTACAAGTTAATAAATGAACAGGACTTATATGTTTGAATGGAATAAAGTATTAGTTTTTGTGACTCATTTTTCCATTTGTAAAAGGATTAGTATTTTTTTTTATAAATGACTATAGAACCGGTTACAAAGGTGATACTATGGCTTGTTACCTTTCTCGCCGAAGCTGAATAAAACTACAGTAAGGTAAACTAAGGATTAAAGTGGTGAAAATAAGTTGAAGAGAGAACAGTATGCAGGGGCAATTTGATGTGCTGCCGGCACCATCCAAAACTCAGTCTCATAATAGACTTTGCAGTCGCACCCTATTCTTGTAGTGTTCCTTTGAAGACTACTTTGTTCAGGGTCCAAATTGTCCAAACTACATGGAGAAACTTAGACTATATATTGCTTGTTTACAAAAAATCAAACATACAGTCAATGTAAGACCTTAAGTATGATAGTCGGATTTATCCACTCTCTTTGTCTCACTTGTAAAATGTATAGTCTAATGAAAGATTCAATGTTGATACCAAAAGGTAAGTATTTATGTTAACACTAGTATTAGATAGGAGTGAACCTAACTGCCTCATATTATTTGTGTCTAGTTAGTTCATAATATTTGCTTCAGCCCATAGAGGGCATAGAGGGCATTCTCAAGCTCCAGGACCTTGTCATTGCCTTCTTTATCCTTGAATCCCGGAGGTTATTCCACATACACTTCCTCTTTGACATAGACATTAAGGAAGGCACTTTTAATGTCTAGTTGAAAGAGGTGGATCCCTTTGTGTGCTATAAAAACAATCAATAGGCGAATGGACTCCATCATAGCTACTAGAGCAAATATCTCTTGAAAGTTACTCTTATTGCTTCTTGTAACCTTGAGTTACAAGTATTGGCTTATTCCTTACTACTTTTTCACTTTCATTCATCTTATTCCTGAAGACCCATTTGGTGCCAAGCACTCCTTTATGCGTCAACCATGGCACAAGATGTCATACATTGCATCTCTCGAACTGGTGAAGTTCCTCCTGCATGGCCTTTATCCACTCTCGATCCTTTAGTGCTTCTTTAATGTTATTTGGTTTAATGGTGGAGTCAGTAGCTGAGAAGGCTAGTAGGTCTTGAACTTGGCCTCTTCTTTGAACGCCTTTTGAGATGTTTGAGACAACATTCTCAATGGGATGATCCTTGTATTAGGTTCTGTGTTGATGATGAATGGAAGTTGATAGAGGATATGCAGTTTGCACTTGTTGATTGTTGTCTGTGACTTGTCGTGGAGTTGTCTTTTTCCGGTCTAGCTGTTACTTAGGAGGTGATGACTTGTTATTGACATCTTCACCACTCCCTTACGGTGTCAAGTTGAAGCCATTTGTTTCTTCTTGATCTTGCCCTCTGTCGTCATGAGTTTCCATTTCATCAAAGACCACATGTATACTTTCTTCCATCTTGAAGTCCTCTTGTTGAAGACGTTATATGCTCGGCTTCGCTGCGTGTATCCCCGGAATATTGCACAATCGCTCCTAACATAGAATTTTCCTAAGGCATCCTTTTCATTATGCATGAAGCATCTGCATCCGAACAATCTAAAGTGGTTGAAGCTTGGCTTTTCCCTGTGAAAAGCTCATACGATGTCTTGTAGAGAATCGGTCTTATGAGTGTTTGGTTAGTGATGTAGTAGACTATCACAACAGCTTCTGACGAGAAGGTCTGTGGAAGACCGCTCCCCAACAACATGGCCCTGGCTACTTCATCAAGAGTCATGTTCTTCCTCTTTGCTACTCCATTCTGCTGAGGTGTCCTTGGTGCAGAATAGGTGAGATTTATCCTATTTTTTCACAGAACTCATTGACGTAGATGTTCTCAAACTCTGACTCGTGATCTGATCTTAGAGCCTTGATCTTGTAATTGCACGTTGTTTGGATTTGTCCTACAAATACTTCAAATCTCTCAAAGACTTCTTATTTGGAGGCTAAGAAAATTGTCTAAACAAAAAATGAGTAGTCGTCAACAATGACGAACCCATACCAATTACCACCATGACTTCTACTTCGCATTGGCCCACACAAATCTATATGGAGCAATTCAAGTGGTTGTGATGTGCTTACTACGTTCTTTGACTTAAAGCTAGACTTTGTTTTCTTTCCCTTAACACATGCATCACAGAGATTGGTCTCCAACTGTGTTAGGGTGGGAAGACCACTGACCAACTGTTGTTTGGACAATTTTCTGAGTAAGGTTAAGCTAACGTCTCCTAGTCTTTTATACCATAGCATGTAGTCATCAACTAACGCACATAAACAATTAAACATGGCAAATTGACACTCTCCAGATCCTCTAAAGAGGTGATATATACATTTTCCATCTATGACCTCTCAGCAACTCTTTTCCACTACTTTAGCTAATTATGGAACACTAGGTTGAATAAAAATGCGCTGAATTTCCCTTGTCACACATCTAAGATACACTTAGTAAATTTAATTTCAAGTCTTGCACTAGATGAACACCATAAATAACATAATTATTAGAAAAACCAATTTTTCCACACCTAAAATATTACCTTTCTTATTATCGTCAAAGAAAACTGTTCCTAGGCACCTAGGCGTGAATGAGAGGAACTTCCGGTCATATGCTTAAAGTACCCACTGTGGATATACCAGTAGGGATACCCTCCCACTCAGGTCTGCACTCAATAATCAATGAGAGGGATTAGAGACCTACGTATTTCTGTGTCCATCCTCACAAGTAAACTCACTCTGGTGGTCTTTCTTCTTTACCCACCTAAGTCCTGCTCTAACTAGCTGCAAGACCACAAAAAGCGACTCCAATAGCACTTGGACTGGTGGTGACTTGACTGTCAGCAAAAAATAAAAAAAACCTCATTGACTAGTCCTCGACGGTTTCCCGACAGGTCGCCTACCGTTCCACGAGGGCCTTCTAACATTAGTCTGTTTACCTGTACTCTCTAGCCTAGAACATTTTTCCTTTAAGAACACTAGTTCACTTTCATCCTTATTGAGTGCGACTATGAGGTCACCATTTTCAACATTTTCAGGTTGTTTTTCTTTTCTAGCCAAGTTCTTAGTGGTTTCATCCAACTTTGATTTTAGTTTTTGTGAGTCGTGAGTAGCTCATTGTAGTTATCTTGTAACTTCCTAACAACCTTTTTCATGTTTACTACACATTTGTCTTCCAACTGTTTTTTAGACGTTCATATTTCTCTAAGACCAGGTAACTCTAATTTGTCAATTTTCTTTCTCAGTTTGAGATAGTTTACCTTAGTTTGGTCTTCTTCATTCTTTGACTGCTCAGAGACAGAATCTTTGATGACTTCACCATCCATAACTTGCCACAAATTGTCTACGTCCTTCCCCGGACATGCTCTCTCGATGCATAGATTGACTTTCTCATCTTCTGATTGCTCGATGTTGGAGTCCTGATCATCATCACTGAAGTCGATCGGTGTCTCCCCATGCGGCAACTAGAGCTTTCTTTTTTTTCTTTCTAGTGAAGTGTGGTTTAGGTATCTTTCTATACCTGTCGTTGGCATCTCTTGGCTTCTGTGGGCAGTCCTTGGTGTGGTTTCCATTCTTAAAGCACCTAAAACACTTTCTCCCTTTTTCTACCGATCTCAAGAGTCTCTAGAGTCATTTTTCTTCTACATCCTTTGCTTGAACATCTTCTTGAAATGTCTCTTGGCGTAGAGAAACATTTCTTCATTTTCCATATCTGAACCCTGAGTTACTTTCTTCAGCTACCTGAAGAGCAAGTCCTTTCCCTTTTTATCCTTTTTCACAACTTCATCACTCCTCTTAGTCTTAGCTCTAAGGCCATCAGTGACCCCAAAAAGTCAGCGACAGACATCTTGGAGAGGTTATGGACTTCTTGCATTGCGTTGACTTTGTTGTCGAATGAGGCTGGTATGGACCTAAGGAACTTCCTGATCTAGTCTTCATTTGATATGGAACTACCCAGTACTAACATCTCGTTGCTAAGCTTGGTGAACCTTGTATGCATTTCTAAAATGCTCTTCTTTTCCTCCTTCTTAAACAGTTCCCAGTGGGTCAGGAGAAGCTCTATCCTTGTCTTCTTGATCTCTGCATTTCCTTAATAGGTGACTTCTAGCATCTCCAATATCTCCTTTCAGTTTTGAGAGAGGAGATCTTCAAATATTGCTCAGTAAGCAGTGCACAGTGAAGTAGCTTCACTTCTCGCGCATTGAAGGCAAGCTTCTTCACTTGGTCGTCTGTCAGAATGTCAACTGAGAGCGGATTACCTTGAGCATCTCTAAAAGTGTATTCTCCAATACTTATGACTCGCTAGATTCGTGTATCTTCAGACTTAATATGGAACTCCATTTTGTTCTTCCAATAGGTGTAGTTTTCGCCGTTGAAAAGAGGTGGTCGATTTGGAGCCGCACCTTCTTCAGAGGTTAGCATGTTGGAGTACGCCAATGATCTTCTTCTAGAGTAGTTAACTCTTCAGAAGAACCCGCTCTGATACCACTTGTTGGTCACTCGTACTCCTTGACATGTCCCCGATAGGTAGTTGACGTGTCGTCAGTGGTTAACTCAGGATTGCTTTGAGATAGAAGACAGTAAGTACTTTAAACTAAAAACTTCTTTTGATTGAGGATTACACCATAGCAATTCACTCAATCCCTCTCCTGCCCAACCTATGGATTTGGGACAGTTTAGGACTTCACCAAACACTTCTACCCAGACCGAACATCTTCAGTCTATAGTCTCAGCAGTCCACTAGCTGCTCCCCGACTGTCCTAGCAACCCCTTACTAGTTCAACACTAAGAGTTTAATATTTCTCCACTCGCTCACACTACCACTCAATTACAAGACTTAAACTGACTCACTAATGAAACTAAAACTCTAAGAACAAGAACTTATACAAGCCTAAGCTCTCTAGAATATTTCGCCCAGTTTCAGCACTACCAGCATTCTTGCGCACCCGCTTCAAATGAAGTGAGTTATTTCTTATAGGATATGTTAATCTCCTATCATTAGTGGATCTCAAAGCTTGGCATTGAACTCTCTGAAGTCCAGACTTCTTATTGGCTTAGCCACTACCTCGCGCAGTTGGGACCACAGACCAGGATGGTGTCGTTGAAGACAAAAATGGAAAAAGCAGAAAGCGACAACTACTTTTTTGCAATGTCTTTGTTTTCTTCCTCCCTTGTCTCCCACACGTTTGATTATTTGATCTCAAGAGATCAAATATTCAGGTTGACTTTGTAAAGCTCTATTGGAAAGTGTAGTTGAGTTCCTACATTGGTTTTCAGCATGTATTCAAAGTGAGTGTCCACGTTAGTTGTCTTCGAGCCTCGCTTTAAGCAAGTACAGGTGCCCGACTGTTAGGCACTAGTCAAGCAGTAGAATCCACTTGTTACCTTGCATTCAAGCAATCCTGAAAATTATTATTTGCTTAAACACTTAAACAAACACATTAAACCAACAAGGATAGTTTGATATAATCAAAATTTTAAGGAACTTGACTTAACAAAGGGAGGTACGATAAACCCTAATCTTGATTAGGAAGACTCTAATGATCCTTAATAGCATAAGTGAGTCCCATAAGAGGCATACAACTCAATTTAGGTTAGTAAAGGTCTATTAAGCCTTAATAGCTTATTATTAACATAGGAGCATATTAAGTTCTAACTTAATCTACATTATTATCCTTGTCTTACTCTAATTCCTTGGCTTGAAAATATCTTCTTCATGGTTGATTTAGACGCTGCTTTAGGGCTGGTTAAGATGCCTAGTTGTGCTTATTCCTTAAAGCACATCTTGGAAGTATTAGGCTTGAATGCTCTAATGGGATTTAGGCAGCAAAGAAGGTGGTGGGGCTGGTCTAAGGAGGGCGACAGCTTAAGCTGGAGGTGTCAATGGAATAAGCTACTTAAGTTCTTGGTTCAGTGAAGTTTGAACAACACTAGAAGAAACTAGCATACAAACAACAAAAAGGTGGCTAGCACCTCACCTTGGCTGGCAGCAAAATGAACCAAACAAGCAAGGTCCAATAACAACATAGCACATGTGGAGGTTAGTAGGTCCAATGAGCTTAAGATGCCATTTGATGAACCAAACACACACCCATGTAGGAGGTGGCCGCCATGTACCTTATCCAGCAAGCTCTTGAGTTGTCTACAACCTACCAAGGACACGCCTTAGGTCTTGTAGAAGGATGACATGTGGAGCATGTATGACATTAGTTGGTAGCTTGCTTCACAAGGGAGTAAAGTGATTCAGCCTTCTACCTTGCCCTATATAAATCGGCCTCTCCCTTCCATTTAGCACACCATCAACTTCTTAAAATCCTCATACTAAGAAAGAAAGAAGAAAGAGAGAAGAGAAGAACAAATTCAACATTGTGGGGAAGTGAGTTCATCTGAGAGCAAAGACCAAGGAGGAAGGGGTTCATCGATGTCAATACTTCATTTTCTTTCCAACTCCTAGAGCTTTTGAGGTGCTCCAAAAGTGTTCTAAGGTGCTTCTACTTCAAGGGATGGTTCTCTTCAAACTCTATAAGGTAATTTTGAAGACTAACCATCCTTTATCAAACCTGTATATTCGTTGGTTTTAAGGCTTATATGCTAGTAATTTGAAGATGGACTCTTAAGGAAGAAAATGATGGTTTAGGACCTATTTTATGTTGGAAGAATTAAGGGGAGTCTTTTGGTTGATTTATCATGAGATTAAGAGCTAAACTAACCTTGAAACTAAACTGGTTGCTCGATTAATTATTATGGTGTGAGTATTGTTGCTTTGGCTAATCTATGCTTTAAAGTGAATGCTACGAATATTGTTCATCTTTGGGATTGATCTTTAATGATTCTCTGTGGTTTAAAGGGTGACTTGTTTATGAAGGACTAAATAATTAATCAACAATATTTGGTATTGTAGTTGGATTTGGATATGTCCATATGGATGGTATTGATTGTTATGGCACTGATTGCCTACGTACATTTATTCAGCTCATGGTAAGCCTCGGGATCCATGGGACACTCTATGGTTTTCCCTATTATAGTTTAAAGGTACTATAGGGGTGTGCACATATTTTAAGGCTTAGAGTGTGGTTGGAAAGGTTTTTGCCTATATGAGCAGGGTTTGTCCCTAGGCTAGGTTGGATCACACATTAAGCGATCGGGATTTATCCCTAGACTTGGTTTGGTTAGAAATGGAAGAACGTTAGTGAATAATGATGAACAAACCTGCTAATGTTTAAGCTAATGATTGAATGTCTTAATAGACTTGAAATGGTTCATATGAATGTATGCGTATGTGAATTCTTATCTTGATCAACTATTTTCTATGGTAGCTTTGAATTACTCAACTTTGCTAATTTATGGCATCGTGTTTTGTGGTCTTTTTTGTGTGTTGTTTGAAACCATAACCGCATGTACAAGTGGAAGTGAGATGTCGCCTTAAAGTGCTGATGACGATGAGAGCTTGGAAATGGGCTTAGAGACTTCCACATAGTAATCAATTTAGGGCTTTTGAACTTTTGTATGTAAGAAGAATGATGTAATTAGAGCTTTTGTAATGTTTCTATAATATTGTATAAAAAATGAAAATATTCTTAGCATTTACAAAGGTTGTGAATATGGAATAAAAACCCAATAGGTTTAATGACTTCAGCTGCTAAATAATTGGACTTAATTATTAATTATTGGCTAAGTAGATGGTTTAGAAATTTAGGGTGTTACACTTACCTATATATCATTCAAGCTAACACGAATAGGCGCAGAATTCAAGGACTACCCTGAGTTCAGTCTTAATATTCAACAAGTGCGAGTGCCCACAGGGTAATCTAGTAGTGAAGTGTCCCGGTTTCTCTAACGATCAAGTTGATCCTAACAAGTACAAGGCTCTAGGTGGGGAAGAGTGTCTTATTAACACTGGTAAGCCGGTGATCTTTTATCCGACATCGTTTCATATTGTACTGAGAGTTCCAAGATGTTATGCTAGTGGGTCGGATTTGTAATTATTTGGTTGTAATGTTTGTAAGTATTTTTTTTCATCGCATATGAGTTTGAAACAATTATATCGTGAAGCTATATAATATCCAATCTTTTAATACAATATATGCGCCCTCACTGTTCAATGTTTAGTCTTAGCATAGGTTTGATTCACTTGTTGTTTAATTTAACTGTTCATAGTTTCTAGTAGAGCGAAAGTATATATGTATTAACTATAATAACCGAACGTTAATATTTTGACTTGATATATAGTAGCAATTGATTATGTCGTATATTATAGGGTGTTGAAGAAAAACAACACCAACAGCCATTTCTAGAAGATATAGGCATAGAGGGAGACACCGTCTATTACTGCTGCAGTTCACGTTTCATACTGCTGCAGTTCACGTTTCATACTGTTGCAGTTCACGTTTGTTGATTTTTGAAGCAACCAAATCTATCTCTTAGTTGCTGTAGTAGATTTCAGTATGTAGTAGTTAGCCTCTTATTTTGACTACGTAGTAGAAGCTCTTGATGTAGAAGTTCTATAAATAGGTTATGTAATATGATGAATGAAATCATCCCTTGCCAGATCCAAAAACACTTACCTTCATTTGAGAGCTTTTTGGTTGCCTATATTCAACAATCTGGTATCAGAGCTAGAAAATACAAAATCTTTCGTTAACCCCGTAGCTAGAGCCATTTCCATTTCTTCATCCGTATGTTGCCTGAAATCTCAAAAGAAAATCCCCCAACACTGTCGTCATTAGCTATCTCTATTTTCTGTTGAAGTGTTTGATCTGCTCACTAATCTACTCTTCATTCTTGATATCTTCCGAGTGCAAAAGAAAAAAAAATCACAGTGCGAGAGGGGGCTAGGTGTTGAAGAGATAGTCGTGTTTTGAGGAGGAGAAGAGTAGTGCATAATTGATGGAGAGAGTTCGGGTGTTGAAGAAGAGAAAAAGTGCTTGTATTTAGAAAAGAGAAAGAAGAGTAGCGAAGAGTGAAGAAAAAAAAATAGGAGAAAGGGGGAAGAGGTGCTACCTACTAGTCACGTGAAGAAAAAAATCTGGAAAAGTGAAGAGAACAAAGTTGAGTGCAAATTGCCGACAAGTGGGTCAGCTTCTTCTTTTTTTTTTAAATTTTTTTTGTAATCTCTAGGATTGGAGCCACGTCAAAACCAAAAAAAAAGTGAGTGACTAAAAAAAAAGAGAGAAAACAGGAAAGGAGTGTGGAGTCATGTGAAAAAAGGTGGCGTGAAGAATTAAAAAAAAGGGTGTTATCTATTAAGAGGATTAAAAAAAAAGGTGTGAAAAAAAATTTAGTTATGGCTGATTTTCAAGTTGCCGGTGGAATTAAAAAGCTTAGCAATAACAATTATAACTCTTGGTCTACTTGCATAATGTCATATTTGCAAGGACAAGATTTATGGGAGGTTGTTAGTGGCATCGAAATAAATCCGCCAACGGGAGAAGACACACTGCGAAAATGGAAGATTAAAGCGGGCAAAGCCATGTTTACCCTTAAGACGACTGTTGAAGAAGAAATTCTCGAGCACATTCGAGATGCAAAGACTCTCAAAGACGCTTGGGATACGTTCGTAGAGTTATTCTCGAAAAAGAATGACACGAAGCTGCAGCTCTTGGAAAGTGAGCTATTACCAATTGCACAACGTGACATGACGGTTGTGCAATACTTTCATAAAGTAAAGTCGTTGTGCCTAGAAATTTCTGAGTTGGATTCCGACGCTCGAATCGGCGATACCAGGATGAAATGAATCATCATCCATGGGTTGAAACCAGAATTTAGGAGCTTTATTGCTGTTATACAAGGATGGAAAAATCAACCATCACTTGTGGAGTTCGAGAATTTGCTAGTCGGTCAAGAAGCTTTGGCCAAGCAGATGGGAGGAGCCTCAGTGAAGAAAGAAGAAGAGGCACTCTACGCCAAGAAAGGAAAGTGGAATTCCAAGCAGCATGATGGTGATGGATCCAAGAGGAATGGTGACAAAGGAAAGAGTCATCAAGGCGCAGGAAGCAGTCGTTGGAAGAAGCGTGGCAATAACCAAAAGTTTGAAGGGAAGTGTTATAATTGTGACAAGGTAGGTCACATGGCAAAAGATTGCTGGGCCAAGAAGAAAGGTGTGGAGAGCAACACCGCTACTTCGAAAAGTGAAGACGAATGGGATGTGGAGGTCCACTTTGCAGTAGATGAAGCAGAATTAGCACTCTCGGCAACAACACTCAATCAAGTCGACTATGACAATGATTGGATTGTTGACTCAGGTTGCTCGAATCATATGACGGGTAACAAAGAGAAGTTAGAGAGCTTGACAAACTACAAGGGGAGTCGAGTCGTGGTGACAGCCAACAACTCAAAATTGCCGATAACTCACATCGGTAATACTGTAGTGTCCCCTCAATCTGGTGATGCTGAGATGGTATTTCAAAACGTTTACCATGTTCCTGGTATGAAGAAAAATCTCCTTTCAGTATCACAGTTAACATCGGCTGGTCACTTTATCTAGTTCGGACCAGATGATGTGAAGGTATATCGAAACCTTGAGGTCACTGAAAAGCCCATCATGAAAGGGCAGAAGGTAGAGTCGATCTATGTGATGTCAGCAGAGGCTGCATACATAGACAAAACAAGAAGGAACGAGACAGCAGACTTATGGCACATGCGGTTAGGCCATGTCAACTACTCCAAGCTAGACGTGATGATGAAAAGGTTGATGTTGAAAGGGCTTCCTCGACTTGAGGTAAAGACCGATACTATTTGTGCAGGTTTTCAGTATGGAAAAGCACATCAGCTACCATACAAAGAATCCAACTACAAAGCAAAAGAGCCACTGGAGTTGGTTCACTCTGACGTGTTTGGTACGGTCAAGCAAACTTCCATCGGCTGGATGAAGTATATGGTGACCTTCATTGACGACTTCTCGAGGTATGTGTGGATCCACTTCATAAAAGAAAAGTCTCAAGTCTTTAAAAAGTTCAAAGAGTTCAAGAAGATAGTGGAGTCAGAGGTTGGTAACAGATTCGTAGTCTACGAAGTGATAACGAAGGAGAGTACACCTCACAGGAGTACTTAAGCTTTTTGAAGGACTACAAGATACGACACCAGTTTACCTGTCCAAACACTCCACAACAAAACGGTGTAGCAGAAAGAAAGAACAGGCACCTGGCGGAGATATGTCGAAGTATGATCCATGCGAAGAATGTTCCAGGAAGGTTTTGGGCAGAGGCGATGAATACTGCAGCCTTTGTGATCAATAGGCTTCCTGAACAAAGGTTAGAATTTTTATCACCATTTGAAAAGTTATGGAAGATAAAGCCCGCTATTGGTCATCTTCGAGTGTTCAGATGTGTATGCTATGTATTTGTACCTGATCATTTACGTAGCAAGATGGAAAAGAAGGCCATCCGATGTATCTTTGTAGGATACGACAGCCAGAGGAAAGGATGGAGGTGCTGTGATCCGTCAACCGGGAAGTGCTACACATCTCAAAATGTGGTATTTGATGAGTCTTCATCGTGGTGGTCCTCAGATAGTGAAGTGTTTCCTAGGGATGAGTTACAAGATCCACCAAGGACAGATGAACCTGAAGACGGTGGTACTGAAGAAGGCTTAGATCAAAACCCCTAGCGAACTGGTATTTACCAACCACCAGATGAAGAAGGTGATTCTGAAGGAGTGATATCACCTAGAAGATCAAGTAGGATCAAGAAGCCAAATCCCAAGTATGCAAATGCGGCCATTGCTGAAGATGTAGATGTGAAAGAACCTGAGACGTTCGAAGAAGCATTCAAAGATCCAGAGTGGATCAAAGCAATGGAAGAAGTAGTGGTTGCACTAGAGCGCAATCAGACATGGGAGCTAGTACCCAAACCAAGAGAGGTGAAGCCAATCTCTTGTAAGTGGGTGTACAAGCTAAAGCGTAACACAGATGGGTCAATCGAAAGGTACAAGGCTCGTCTAGTAGCTCGTGGATTTTCTCAACAATATGGGTTGGACTATGATGAGACATTTAGTCCAGTTGCAAAACTTACTATAGTGAGAGTTCTACTAGCACTAACAGCCAGTAAAAATTGGAACCTATGGCAAATGGATGTGAAGAATGCCTTCTTGCATGGAGAGTTAGATCGAGCAATCTATATGAACCAACCAACAGGATTTCAGAGCCAAGATCATCCTGAGTATGTGTGCAAACTTAGGAAGGCGCTTTACGGCCTAAAGCAAGCACTAATGGCGTGGTATGGTAAGATTGCTGAATTTCTTACTCACAATGACTATTCGATGACATCTGCACATTCTAGCTTGTTTGTTAAACCAAAAAAAGGGAAACTAGCTATTGTGCTAGTTTATGTGGATGATTTGATCATCACTGGTGACGATGAAAAAGAAGTTTCTCAGACTAGAGAAAATCTGTCAGTTCGATTTCAGATGAAAGAACTTGGACAGCTGAAGCACTTTCTTGGTCTCGAGATTGATCGCACCAAAAGAGGAATCTGTCTTCATCAACTCAAGTATTCCAAAGATTTGCTGAAAAAGTTTGGAATGCTTAATTGCAAGCCAATATCAACACCAATAGAGCCAAATGCTAGAATGTGTGTTCATGAAGGGACAGATTTGGAGGATGCTACGATGTATCGACAACTGGTGGGTAGTCTTATCTACTTAACCTTAACACGACCTGATATCTCATTTGCAGTTGGTGTGTTAAGTCGTTATATGTAGAATCCAAAGAAACCTCATTTGGAAGCAGCCCGACGAGTTCTAAGATATGTGAAGAGTACACTAGGACATGGTATACTCAATAAGAGTGGTGAAGATTGTGAGCTAGTTGGCTATTGTGATGCTGACTATGCAGGTGATCCAGACACACGAAGTTCGACCACTGGCTATGTATTTATGCTTAGGTCTAGAGCAGTGTCTTGGTGTAGCAAGAGACAACCGACAGTGTCGTTGTCAACTACTGAAGCAGAGTACCGAGCAGCAGCTATGACAGCTCAAGAAAGCACTTGGTTAATGCAGTTATTAAAGGACTTGTATCAGCCAATCAAGTACAACATTGTGCTATATTGTGACAATCTGTCAGCAATACGGTTAGCAGAGAATCCAGTCTTCCATGCTAGAACCAAGCACGTACAGGTACATTATCAATTCCTCAGGAGAAAGTCTTGCAAGAAGAGATTTAGTTGAAGTACATCAAAACTGAGAACCAAGCTGCAGATCTGTTCACTAAAGGCTTGAGTGGAAACAAGCTCGAAATTTCTATAATCAGCTAGGAATAATAAAAAGAGATGATGCTGGTGTAGAGAGGGAGTGTTGAAGAAAAACAACACCAGCAACCATTTCTAGAAGATATAGGCATAGAGGGAGGCACCATCTATTACTGCTGCAGTTCACGTTTCATACTGCTGCAGTTCACGTTTCATACTGTTGCAGTTCACGTTTGTTGATTTTTGAAGCAACCAAATCTATCTCTTAGTTGCTGTAGTAGATTTCAGTATGTAGTAGTTAGCCTCTTATTTTGACTACGTAGTAGAAGCTCTTGATGTAGAAATTCTATAAATAGGTTATGTAATATGATGAATGAAATCATCCCTTGCTAGATCCAAAAACACTTACCTTCATTTGAGAGATTTTTGGTTGCCTATATTCAACATGCTGCACTACCAAACAGTAGTTTTCAAAACAACTGCATTTATGCCAGCACATTCCTGCCAGCAAATATGCTGCATTTATGCCAGCACATTCCTGCTGCCAAATATGCTGCATTTATGCTGCCAAAACAGCCATGCCGAACAGAGCCTATATGTTCACCCATACTTAACACAATAAGAGTTAAACTGAATTACATAATCGAAGCCTGCATATATCCTCCTAACTGAAGATCTAGCTAAACTAATAATAGTCTTTATCTAAATCTTTCCTTTGTACGTTAAGTCTTTGGAAAGAGTCTTCTTGTTAGATTCAAACACTAGCTTATAACACATGTTACGGCTATCCATCTGTAAGGTAAGCTCCAAAATATTTTGACGTATTATGAAGCTAGTTAAAATCAAATTGCCTATGTTGAGTAAATATCTGTTGTATTCCAATCAAGAAGCTTCCTACGCAAAAAGGAAGCTAGTATCGCGGTAGTAAACTTTTTCCAAAAGACCTAGACCGTAGGGAGGTCGAGACTGATGTAATATAGGCTATCTAGAAGCACTTTGACCATGTTGGAGCAAAACTCATTAGAAATCAACATTATTGTACCTTGTGCAGTAGAGGAAACAACTGCATAAAGACACTCCTCCCAACACCCTGGATTATACTAGATCTGAAACTTGTAACATCTGGAAAATCAAGAGCATCTAACAAAAGGGAGTAAAGTAGTGATCCAAAACCCAACAAAAGTAAATTCTTCACAAAAAGGACCAAGACAACACGCGTGCACCTACGCCATTCAACATTCCGATCTTGGAAAGTAGGAAACATTGCAAACCTAAAATTTCCAACAACCCATCTTGACCAACAACTACCCATAAAAGAGCAAACAAAGAACCATAATCACCTAAGCATAAGCCAAGGGAGCACCCCTTACTTTTACACCCACCTAACTTGGACCAAACAACAACAAAACTTTAGAAAAAATATGTTCACCGAAGCCCCAAATCGAAAGACTTGCACACCAAGACTAGAGCTAGATTTGAAATCGACACCAGTTGAAACCTCATTTGACATAGCAAAGAACCTACAATAGACAGATACATAACCATAATAAAAACTAATAAATCTGATACATTTCACCATCAAGACCAAAGCTAGGTCTGAAATCATCACCAGCTAAACCTCCTTCGATAGAGCAAAGAAACAACAGTAGACATTTACGCTAGAATACCATAGGAAAATGACAGTAGGTCTTCAAGCTAGAAGCCAAGAAGATGAATAGAGCAGCGGAGAAGATGATCCAAATCACTCTGGTGCTTCAGAAGTGAACAGAAGAATGAATGTCTCCAAATCGTCTCCTACGAGAGCGAAAGCAACTGTACAGTGTTTAGGCAAATACATTGGATTTGAGAGCGTTTTGACATGTTTTTTGTATAAGGTAAAATAAAGCATGATGGATAATTAGGTGAATAAGGAGTATTTAGCATGAGTTACTTAGTTGTGCAATGAACGATTTTAGACATGACCTTCTCTCCCAAGGCTAGAGCTCCCCCTTCCTTCTTTCTCCTCTTATTCATCACTTGGCAAACACTTTTTAAGCTTCATTTAATGCTCGTTAATGCTTACCATCATGCATTCTTCTCAGTTGTGCATCCCAAAACTTCTCATGTCCCTTAAACTACACTTATTCCTATTCATTTTCTCCCACACGATCTGCCACTTTTTTGTCATTTTTGGTTCATTGACCCGTCCGACAGGCTTCCCCGATCGACTGCGTCAACAACCCATCCTACATAGGGCTGCCCATGGTAGGTTAACCGCCTTATTCGGTTAACCGCATTCGGTTAACCGGGTCTTCGGTTTTCAAAAATTCAATTCCATTACCATTCCATTTAGATCGGTTAACAGGATTCGGTTAACCGTTTAGTTCAGTTTTCTAAAATTCAATTCCATTACCATTCCATTTAGACCGGTTAACCTTTAGTTCGGTTCGGTTTTATCGGTTAACCTTGTAGTTGTATATTTTTTTAATTGATAAGACCCATACCGTTAATATTATAGTACAACATTGATCATTCACTTAAATCATGAGTGGCAAATCAAACATATGTGACAAAAAATATAATAATATGTATATTCCCTCAATAGCTAACATTAATTATTATATAAGGTGAACATTAATATTTGAAGTTTTTCATTGTTTATATAATCGGTTAACCGTTCGGGAAAATTCAATACCGTTACGGAAACCGAAACCGGTCAATTTACACGGTTCGGTTAACCATACCGCAAGAACCGGTACGGTTAACCTGAAAACAGATACGGTTCACTTCGGTTTCGGTCGGATACCACGGTTTCGGAATTATTTGGGCAGCCCTAATCCTACAGGGTACTTCATCTATGTCTACCCACCACCCTAGTGTCACCCCGTGATCAAACTCCATCCCGTGGGTTCTTCCTCTTCTCAATCAGTAGAGGAACTAGCCTATCAGTGTGATGAACTATCACTCACTAAAGAGAATGCATCGTGTATCACCATCGACGGATTGATGGACCATAACTTGCTCCAGGATTTAGATAGATGCTTGTTATGAAAGCTCCTTATTTCTCGTGGTATGGACATCCAGGCGATAGAAGCCACCCTCTCAAAGGTATGGCAACTCTAAGGACTCCTGCAGATTAAGAAGGTTGTTACACATATTTTTTGCTGGAGTTTGAGTGTATAAGCATGTTGCATGCAGTCCTTGACGAGGCTCGTGGTCCTTTGATGGAGCCCTTCTCATACTCCAATGAATTGACAAGAAGAAAGCTTCAACGAGCCACGTTTTCTTGACCTTTCCCATTTGGGTCAGAACTCATGATGCCCCTCTTGTTCTACACAATGAAGACTCCACCGCGAGCCTTGTATGTCACTTCGGAACCTTCTTGGAGTTTGAAAATGAAGGCGCTCGTTATGAAGGAGACTACCTACGCTTCAAAGTCATGATATTGGTCGATGACCTAGTGTTGCGCTACTTGAAAATCATCCTTGAAGGTGTGAAATCTACCTTGTGAAATCATTCTCTCTGGCATCTACCCCTATGGACCATGGTTGCGGGCTTCGGAGCTACGCATTGGATTAAGGGCAAGTATAGAAGATAACTCGGACGCATGGAGGATAACCTGTGATCTCTTGAGCTCTCCGACATGCCACACGGATCCTTACTAGAAGGACAGTGGTCCCTCAGGTACCTCAACCACTACTGATGTCTCCTCACTCCAAGGCTCGAAGGATGGCCTTATCCTTCCCCTTATCAATGTCTCTATCTTGGATATGTCGGGTTGTACTAGCAGCCCTTCACGCGAGTCCATCCAATTAGAGTCTCTGGAATCATTCTTCTTCTGTTGTTGCTGCTTGAACATCTTCCTAAAATGTTTCTGGCATAGAGAACTATTTCCCGATCCTCATCCAATCCTATGTCACTATCTTTTCCAACCTGTAGCGCCAATCCCTTGCCTTTCTCCTTTTTGACAGGCTCATTCTCTCATTGTTGCATCTTTAGCTCGAACGCCATCAGGGACCCCAACATGTCAATGAGTAACATCTTGGATAGGTTATGCACTTCTTGCATGGCGTTGACCTTGTTGTCAAAGGAGGCAGGAAGTGACCTGAGGAACTTCCTGATTTGGTATCTCTCAATGAATGCTGTTATACCCCAAATTTTGACCCTCAAAAAAGGTCCCGTAAGACACGAATGCCACAAGGGGTAAATGGTCAAAAGACGCGGAATCCTGAGTTTATCAGAATGTTTTTGGAATTTTATATCTTTGCATGATTAACTCACACATCTTGGACAATTGTGACAACTTAATCATCCCGAGAGGCATTTTGGTAATTTTCAGGGAATTTTTATTCTGAAAAATTAGCTTTTAATACATATTATAATCTAACTTTGTATAATATAAAGTATGATTTTTCAAAAAAAATAGTAAAAAAAGCTTTCATCCAATAAATAAAACTTTGTAGTCTGGTCACTAAGCCCATCCATGACCAAAAGCCCAACAAGTTTTATTTGAACCCCAAAGTCCAAAATATAAGGAAAATACGAGTCATTGTAACTTTCTCTCGCTTCTAAAAATGGCTCAAATCAACTCAAAATGTCTTGAAATTTTGACATATGATAAAGGATGACATTTGGAACATAATGGCTTTGGAATTTCGAAATTTTGAATTTCCAATAATTTCTTATTAATTTCTAAACAGATCTGGTGAATAATTGTTTTTTTAAAAATATTTCTTTCACTACTAGAAAACAGTGGATTAGAGACGGATTTAGCGACATACAAAATTTTGTCTCTAATTAGCGATGGAATAGAGACGGATTAGCGACGAACATTTAAGCGACGGATTGGCGACAGAATGGTGACAGATTTGAGCGAGCGAGGTGGAGCCATATTTTCCAGCATCAGCGCCTCTATTAGCGACATACTGACGACGGTATTTCTGTCGCTATGTTAGCGAGGGACGACCATCCATCGCTATCTCCTTTAAGATTAAAAAAAAAGAAAAAGAAAACTTAGCGACGGAACAATTCCGTCACCAATTCTAAGTAGAACGACGTCGTTTTGGCACTATCTAATCTCGCCCGTGGTTTAAGTTTACTAATCAAAATGTCGTCATTTTGGTTTCATTTAGCGACAGACTAGGTCGCTAAATGTTTAGTAAAATCAGACATGCGCTTGAACTTTTCTTTCTCTTTCTCTTTCTTCTATTCTTTTCTTCTTCCTCGCGAGCTCTACTGCAGTCCCCGACCATTCCAGCCACTTTCAGCAGTTTTTGGTCACCGAACGCCACTAGAGTCGACCGCGACCGTAGGCTACTGTTCCACACCGATTCTGCACAAAGGTAAGTCCTTAAAACCCTAAATATTTGATTTCTAAAATTAATTTGGGGGAAATCGAAATCTGCTCGTTAATACCAAAATTGTATGTTTTTAGTTGCTAATTTGTGCTACAAACTGCTATTAACAGATATATTGATGTTGTGTGACAATTATGGTTGTTAATTTTGGATTTTTTGATGTTTCGAGTAGATCTAGGGTTACAATGCTATAACACCAAAAATTGATTTGGGGGATTATAAAAATGTGCTTGTTATACCCAAAATTTGTATGTTTTTTGTTGCTAATTTGTGTTATAAATTGCTAGTAACATATATATTGATATCGTGTGACAATTACAGTTGTCAAATTTTTGATTTTTTTGAGTTAATCTAGGGTTACAATGGTATAAAACCAAATTTTAAATGTTTAATTAGCTAAATTGAGTAATTAATTGTGCATGTCGCTAATCTGATAATCGATGGAAGGAATCTAGGAGTCGATGGAAGAAAACATGTTATTTGGTTGGATAAATTGTTGAGAGAATGTAGGAGTCGATGAAAGATAAATTTGTTGTTGATAAAGTTAAAGTGCATAAGTGAAAGCGAGAAGTACTCTTACATGCCTAACTCATCAACAGTTGATGAAGAGGTTCAACCACTGCAAGATGAAACCGTAGATCATGTGGTTTATCACCGTTAGTCGATGATGAAAAAACATTTGTTTTAGTGGACATATCAGATACATAAATTGAACAAGTAAACTTACATACAACTACTGCAATGTCAATATATTATTATTTTTGTTTGTTTATTAAATATTATATACAAATAGTCATTTGATTAAGTATTTAATGTGATCTTTATCATGGGTTTTCATAGTGATGGAAGTGGTAGAGATTTCTTTAAATTAGGCTGGTCATTTGGTTGAAGCAGATTTAGGGGAAGAACTTCTACTTCCCCAGATGATTCTCAGCAGGCTGCCGATCTTGTAGATGGATCAAGCCAGGGATCCCCATTGGGTTCTGCACATCCCCCTCATTCGCACACCTTGTCAAGACGAGCACCAATGGGGACCCCTTCAATTCGACACTTACCCACACACTCAGTACAAGTCTACTATAGTCCCAGATTCACAGCCGGCTATTGAGAGACATCGCTCTACACCTCCACCTCCACGGTAGCCTACTCCTCCACAACAGTCTACTCCTCCACTCCATGATGATTCACCATCTGATACACCGCATAGCTCAGAAGCTTCATACGGTAGCGGTGTTGATCCTCACGTCATCATTTGTTTCTGACAAGTAAGCACTACTGTGTAATACAAAACAATTTACTGTAAGGTTCATTTATTATATATATGTTAATTGTAAATTTGTGACACACCATATACTTATAGAGAGTTACTACCTACAAACAAGGTTGCTCATGCTCTACTTCCTTGCTTTGAGACGAGATGGTTTCCTGAGGGTTATACCTGGGATGGGTTGGGTCAAGACGGCCATAGATTTTACTTCAACGAGTTCAAGGTACTTAACCATACTTGGCCTTTCAACAATTTGTTTTTATTTTATTGTTTGTTAAGTTATGCTTAAAACACTTTACTAATTTATGCAGAAGCGCTTCCGTTAGGATCCTAACCTTGAGAGCGTGGTCTATGAGATATTCTACTCGAAGAGCAGCCAACAATATTCAAACACACTCTATAAGATGAAGTATGAGAAGATGAAAAGAAAAGTCAGAGATGGCGTCTGTCAAGCATGGCAACAAGGGGCGAGTGCAAAGTACAAGAACATCAGCGAGACTAACTCTCGCAACCGCAGAACTAAGCACACACCTGGTGGTGGTTCTCGCACGATGAAGGAGCATAGCAGGGTTCTGGTGAATTTTTTTGACTTGGTAGTATTTTACATTTAGTTTAATGTTATTAACTCTTAGAAATAGATCAAAAATATGATATGTTTATATGTAGTGCGGTTGTGAAGTGTCTTTGTGGATATGAGTGAATATGAATGTGAATGCAAGTATATATGAATCTGAGTTCAAGTATATGAATGTGAATATGAATGTGAATATGAATGCAAACTATGAATGCATCTATGAATGTATGTTGTGAGTTGTGATTGTTATTAGGTTATGATGTAAAATCTTGGATTGTATATGTGTGAGGAAATGCCAAAAAAATAGGGGAGGTTATGTCAAATTTTTTTTAGACTTGCTTAATCATTACCAGGTTCTGATATGTGTGCAACCTTGGATATTATGTGTGAGGAAATGTAAAAAAACAGGGGAGGTTATGTAAAAAAAAATATTTAAGCCTTGCTTAATTATATCTAATTTAATCAAGTGTTTTTTTGGTAGACTAAGAAATACGGTACTGAGCCAGATGCTTACATATTGTTCATACACACTCATTCAAGCAAGGATGAACATGGAAACAGTATGCCAGTATGTGCCAAGGTTGAGGACACTATTGTAAGTGTTTTAATGTAACTTATGTGATTACATTCAAATTTATTCATTAACGAAGAGTAATTATATCATTGTGTTGTGATTATGAAGCATAAATAGGAAGAGCTGTTAGATGCTGCCACTCTGGAGTCGGCCGCTCCAAATGATCCATCTACTCAGGCCACGCCTGTAGACCGTAATGAATTTTTTTACAAGGTTGTTGAAGGGAAATCGAGAAAGCGAAGGGTCTACGGTGTGGGTGAGGTAGCACCAGAATACTTCCCCGACACATTCCACAGCACAGGCTAGCTCACGTGCTACCGGCTACGATCAAAGCACTTACAAGTCCATGAAGTCGGACATTGAGCGGGATATGCTTCAGAAGCACGGTGACAATTATAGGGAACAAATTCGTTCTGAGGAAAGGGAAGCGATCCGTCAGGAGCTACATAGCGAGAAGATGCAAGCGATGATAGAAGCAGATCTCACAGATGTTTCCTTCTCACCAGGGTACGGTGCTCTTGGCGCTAGCTCTAGTATGCCGGGTGGATGGGGTCCATGAGGAGGTCCAAGTGGTGGCTCAGATGATCTGGGTGGTGCAGGTGATCATATATGGCATATGAGTCTGTTAGACTTTGATTGCATTGGAAAATTTTTGTATCAAAATTTTATTTTACTATTTTGTATCTTTTGCTGATTAAACTAATCAACTAGAATCAATATAGGATAAGGTTCGAAAATTGAGGCTCACAAGTTCCTCGACGGAGGCGGGGTTCCCGTTCCCCCTTCTCCTTGCCCGAATTCCTCGTCGATAAGTTGAGGCATATTGTCAAGGACTGGGATTGACATGTCAGAAGAGATGGAAGTGACTGCAATGAAGGTGGAGGTGGAGAAAGAGCAAGAGTAGGTAGTCGTGTCAGATCAGACGACCAACACTTCTATCCCAACGTCCCTTTAGAATCCTTCCATGCACCTGTTTATTGCTAGAAAAGAATGTTGGATCAGAATCCGTTAGGAATGTCCTAGCTATGAAGTTTTTGGGTTGGAATGAACTGAGGATACTTCTGAGCCAGGATTCGGCCAGCAGAAAGAATTTTGTAGGTCTGTATCATAAGACTTCAGGAGTCAGGGATTTGGGCCGAGTGTGAATGAGCTGAAAGTATGAAAGGATTACTGGGCTAAAAGCTAGAAACTTTGGGATTACCAGAATTTGTTTCCCGCTAATCATTAGCCTTCGAGCTAAATAAAAAAAACAAGGAGAACACAGAGAGAAATCACATAGGCTAGCCAAGTGCGTATCCTTACGGAATAATTGCTTTAGATAGGGTATGGGTCGCACTAAAGAAATGCTTGTGTGTTATACCCAAAATTTTGACCACCGAAAAAGGGTACCTCAAGACACAAGTGCTATAAATGGTAATTTGGTCAAAGGGTGCATAATCCCGGGTTGATTAGCACGTTTCAGGACACTGGTGACAGCTTGGTCATCACGAGGGGCATTTTCATAATTTTCAGGGCTCCTAAGCCATCTCGTGGACTTTTTCTCTCCTCCAAAAATGAATCAAATCAACTTGGATTGCTTTAAATTTTAACACATGGTAAAGAATGACATTTAGAGCATAATGGCTTTGGAATTTTGAATTTTTGAATTTCCTAGTAGTTTCTGAATAGATCTGTAAAAAAATTGAATTTAAAAATATTTCTTTATCCAAAAGTTCTAATTTTTCTTTAGAAAATCATAAATACCTTCCTTTACAGGCTGATAAAATTCATAGTCAGATTCCTTCAATAAGTTACCCAACTAAATCCCGGTAAACTTCGTTTTTACCGAGTTTACTCTATCTTTGGTGTTGTCTATATAAGGGACCTTATCCCTTGATAAAATCAGAATCTTAAGAACCCTTGATCACCATAACTCTCAGTCGTCTCAAAGTACCCACGTTTTGAACTCCCAAGCTCCAATCTGAAACCGAAAATCAACCGAAATCACTACCAGAACAAGTTTTCCAACTCCCATCGTCACTAAAATCATCAAGCCTTCATCAAACCACTACCAAAACGTGAAGAACACCATCAATCTTCCAGAGTCAGAAGCTCGGGTCGAAATCAATCCGGAACCGGCATCAACGAGACTTCCAAAGATTCCCGGCGTGAAGGATCACATCAATCCCGAAAGTAAAACAGGTTAGAATTTTATTTTTCTAACTCCATTTGACTCAACTAACTTTCTGTTAAAATTTGGGTTTGAACCGATGTTTCTCAGCTTCTGAGTTGTTGTTTGTTTTTGATATGTCCAATAACTTGTTCATTAAGTTTTGGCATCAATTCGTAGTCAAATGTTTAGGGGTTTTTAAAAAATACTCGGGCCCACAAACGCCCTATCCGTGGCCTTAGACTTTCAAAATTTTGTTTTTTTGCAATTTTAACTTTTCTGCATAATTTGGTTAACTAGGGTCCGTGGGTCGGACATTAGGTCCGTGGCCTCGGACGTTACTCAAATTTGAACAAATTCGGCTTCCAAAACCCTAGTTTAGGCAATTTCAATTTCCACTTTAATTTTCAGTCAAAAAAAAAAATCAGAAACCCGCGCACTTAGGATAAACCGACTTCGTAATAAGCCATAAATGACATAAGTAGAGGAAAACGGCTTAGGAGGGTAACAAAAGTAAATTGGACCCGAAAAAGTCGAATACCAAGCCCCCGAACCTGAACTCTAGACTTTCCTAATTTACCGTTGGTTAAAATTAGGTGGCGACTCTTTATAGGTTCCAGTAAGCTAACTTACGATTTAATAATTATAGTTTTATGACTTAGTTATCAAACTTAGGTTATAAGTACACCTAGAACCCGATCAGATCCTAGTCAAACCGAATCAACATATGATAGTGGTTCGAAAATCGAGGTTCACAAAATGGCGACTCTACTAGGGACTTAATTTTAATTCTTTTAATTTTAAGATAAGAGGGTGTTATACGCAAAATTTTGACCCTCAGGAAAGGGTATATCAAACAAGGGTATTTTGGTCAAATGGCACAAAATCCCAGGTTGATTAGCACATCTCAGGACATTGGTAGCAGTTTGATCGTCACGAGGGACATTTTCATAATATTCAGGGCTCCTAAACCATCCCGTAAGCTTTCTTTCTCCTCCAAAAATGACTCAAATAAACTTGCAAGGCTTTGAAATTTTAACACATGATAAAGGATGCCGTTTAGAGCATAATGGTTTTGAAATTTTGAATTTTGAAATTCCAATATTTCCTAGTAATTTCTGAACGAATCTGACGAGAAATTGAATTTAAAAATATTCCATTATCCAAAAAATTTAATTTCTTTTTATTAAAATCAGAAATATCTTCCTCTACGTGTGGTTAAAATTTCATAGTCAAATCTTTTGAAAAGTCACCCAACCAAAATCCCGATAAACTTCGGTTTTTACCGAGTTTACTCTATCTTTTGTGATGTCTATGTAAGGGACATTTTCCCTTGATAAAATTAGAACAGCTAGAACCCTAAGCAGTCAGAGAACACAGCTGTCTCAACTCCCTCACATTTTTCAACACCCGAGCACCAAAATCTCATCAAAAACCTTCCAAAATCATCACCTAAACACATTTTTCAACTCCTTCAACCTCAATAATCATCAAACCCTCCACAAATCACCATAAAACGTGGAGAACACCATCAGTTTGCAAGGGTTAGAAGTCAGGTTCGAGCTCAATCCGAAACTGATTCCGACGAAGCTCTGAAGGATTCCTAACGTGAAGAACCTTGTCAATTCCGAAGGTAAAACAGATTGGAATTTTAATTTTCTAACTCTCTTCGACTTCATTAGTTTTCTGTTAAACTTTGAGTGCAAACCGACCTTTCCCGGTTTCCGAATTGTTATACGTTTTCCTTTCTACCATATTACTTGTTCATTAAGTTTCGGCCTTAATTTGTAATCAAATTTACTTCTTTCAGTTACTAACGTGTTCATAATCTCGCTACACACCCATAAAACTTGAGCCTAAAACACCACCGGGAAGCGCGCAAACGCTAGCGTCTGTGGCTAGTCTGTGCCCTCAGACGGCCTGTCCGATGTCCCGAATGGCCCATCTGTGGCCACAACATAGAGATGTCAACGGGTCGGGTCCCGACCCGTCACCCGTTTTTCATCCGCATCACCCGACCCGACCCGTCACCCAACTTCATCACCCGTCACCTGTTTCACCCATCATCTGCGGGTGAAACGGGTGAACCCGTCACCCGTTTATATATTTTTTTAGCAATTTGTTTTTGGCTTTTAACACTTTATATAAGCTTATTTTTTTAAAAATCATTCATATTTGTTCAATAATATGTACCACATCATCAAATCAATAACATAATTACAACATGAAGTATTAGCCAAAATATTTCTAAATTATCTCAACAAATATGAGGTAAGTATATTTTTTTTATTTAATATAAGTACATACGGGTGACATATCGGGTGAACGGGTCGGGTGACCGGGTGGAAAATCTCACCCGACCCGTTCCGTCACCCGCACCCGTTTCACCCGTCACCCGTTTTTCACCCGTTTATTTCGGGTTTTACCCATTTTTACGGGTTGGGTGATCGGGTGAAACGGGTACTCGTCACCCATTGCCATCCCTACACGAACAGCCTTGGACAGTGGCAGGATTTAATTTGTCAAAAAATTTAGGTTTTCTTAACTAATATTTGGGCCCACGGATGCTCTGTCAGTGGCCCCGGACTTTTCAAATTTTCATTTTCTCGTAAGTTTGACTTTTCAGATTAATTAGCTTAAATAGGTTTCATGGGTTCAGACATTAGGTCTGTTGCCTCATACAGAACCAAATGTGACATAATTTGGCCTCCGTAACCCTAATTTGGTTATCTTTAATTTTCACTTTAATTTTTAGTCAAAAAATGTCAAAAATAGAAAAAAAAAACAGAAACTTGCGTACTTTAGTTTAATTGATCTCGTAATAATCCGTAAATAATCTAAATAAAGGAAAAACAACTTGAAAGGGTAGTGAACGTAATTTGAACCCTGAAAAAGTCGAATATCAAGCCCCCGAACCCGAACTCTTCTTTCCAAATTTACCGTAGGTTAAAATTAGGTGGCGACTATAATAGGTTCTAGTGAGCTAGATTAGGTTAATAATTAATGTTTTAAAACATAGTTATTAATCTTAGGTTATAAGTGGACCTAGAACCCGATCATATCCTAATCAACATAGGATAGTGGTTAAAAAACCGAGGCTCACAGAATGGTGACTCTGCTAGGGATCAACTCTTAATTTTAACTTGTTTAATCTTAACTCGAAATTGTTTATTTACGGCTTTTATTATGTTGTTTGTTTACTTCCGTGCGTAATTTAAATTTGCACAATCTTTTATCATTCAAGAGCGAGGTTCCATATGAACCAATTTCACCTCAGGGCCCGTATTAGGTGACCCCTGTCCAAGACTCACACCTTCTTAGGTGTTGTGAATAAGTGGGGGAAAAGAGGAGGATGTCGTCTAACCACATCCCCTTAATACCTTGGCTTTGGCTCGTAGCACCTCTCCGACAGTATCCTTACCGAGCCCAATGTTTGGTCAGTCAAAGACCCGACCGTAGACGCACACCTTATAGTGATGTAAAAAAAGTGAGGAAGCCCAAAGAGAATAGCGTGCAAGCCCTATTCCTTTGCGGTGACCTAGGCCTAAGCCCCAAGCACCTCTCCGGATCGATCCATACCCGTTGGTCCAAATCGTCTAGTGAGAACATGTTGAACTTGTGTGTGAGCCTTGTTTTCTTGTGTGATCGGCCCATCACCCGCCTAGAAATTGATAGGAGCATTCCTTACACCCGGTTCAGCCCAACGTGAATTTTTTACTATTGTTTACGGCGTAAAATCGCAGCTTAGTCAAAGTCAATAAGTGATTTGTTTGGCCCAAACATCTTGGTCTAGGTAATCTCTTTTTAACCCAAAATTTGGATCATTCATGAAATACCCCAAACTTAGATATGGTGTTTAATGATAAAATAAGATATAAGGAGGCTAAATAATGCCTTAGAAACATTAAGAAACATTTCTAATCAAAGAAAATATAAGGAAACACCAAAAGAGCAGTTTTAACAAAACGTGCTCTAAGCTTGGAGAGACTTGGGAGAGTACCCAAATATTGTTCTAAGACCTTAGTAATATCCTAATGGTCATTTTAAATCAATTAACAAAGAAAACCAAGCTTGAAAACAAGTTAAAACACAAAATGTGCTTTAAGGAGTCTTAAAGCACGTTTTTGAAAAATTGTCTTGTAAATGAGTTTTGAATGGCTAAATGTCCATCATTACTCTTTAATTAACATGTGTACTATATAGTATCACATTTGGAAGTCTATACAATGGGAAATCAAAAATTTCACAACAATGTGCCTTGTTTTGGTGAATAGTGAATTAATTAAGCTAGTTTATAACATAAGTCTATATAAGTGAGACATTTGGTCAACAAAGACTTAAGTACCCTCATTATTAAAAGGGGGCCGGTTTCTTAGGAGGTGAGTCACCACCTTCATGAGTCATTAAGCAAATAAGAAAGCAAATGAGAGTTATAAAGTAAAATCACTATTCACCTTTTACATAAATATCACACTTTATTAGTTCTCTCTCCTCACTTCTTCATTCTCCTTTGTTTTCCCACGGTTTGAGCTGCTCTCTCCCTTCTCCATTCACGTAGAATTCAACCTCCATGAAAGCTCCATCCTTCCTTGGTCACATCTTACTCATTTTAGCTCCAAATCCAAAACAAAATACATACTCTTCTTAGTTAGCTCAAGCTCCTTCTTTCTATCTTTTCAAAACTTCAAGAGCTTCATTTTGGTGCCAAGTCAAACCACCATTAGAGTTGGAAATTCAAGTTTGGAGACTCCATTGGCATCTCCATTCTCTTAAGGTAAAGAAAGTGTAAGAAATCTAGGTTTCCACCATTTTCTTCACATGTCCGAAAATTAGTGCTCATGGGACTCCATGTTTATGCCTTGTTCTAGCTTGTTTCTACTCTTCAAGAGAGAGGAGGTCCTTCTTGCTTCATATCCAAGTTTTCTTGAGAACCAAGGTAAAACAATCACATTAATACCTTAAAGCATATTTTTAACCTAGGGTTGTTCCTTAGGGTTAATGTGTTATCTAGTACTCATTGGAGTCATTGGATATTGGTTAGAATATTGGCAAGGATATCACATTGGTGACCGAGATTGAACAAAGAAAAACCTAAGGAAGAAAGCTTTTTAAGCTTGTAAAAGAACAAGGTAAATTACTTACCTTAAGATGTCTTGTTTTTAAGGGAATGAGATTTAGGTATATGATGGGTTTAGTGTAGAGTTTATATTGGGAAGGTGTTATAAAAAACCTAGGAGAAACAATGACTATACTTGTGAACTTGTGACTAAAGAGCAAACGAGAAGAAGAGATAGTTAAAACAATGTGGAGATGAATTACAAGAAGCATTTTTTCAATGGGAGCCTTGTTGAGTGTATTCGCAGGTTGAAGGCAAATATATGTGGAAATTCAGTGGTTAAGATTATTGTCATTTAAGGGCCTAAGTGCCAAGCATTTTGAGTTTAAGCAATATATGATGATGTGGTGAAGTTTTAGTGAAAATTGGTGTTAAGGTGTTGTGATGAGAATTTGTGTGGTATTGGTTGTTGATGGAGAAAAACCATGTGTTAGGAGGTACTATATACTAGAGAACCCATGGCAAAATTTAAAGGAGAGCTTAAGTGTTTAAGATATTCTAAGGGAATTTAATGACTAAGGAAGTACTAGGATGTTCTATAGGTTGTCTTGATGAAAAAGGGTGAAGTTAAGGTGTTCTAATGACTTATATAATACTTAGGTATCACCATGGAGGATTTAGGAATCAAGAGAATGTATTTGAGTATTTAGGATTTAGCCAAATATTGGTAACAACTAGGAAGGAAAATAATGTGTTGATGGATGGAAGTTTAAGTTGTGAAGGAACATTAAGTAAATGCATAAGAGAGTTTTGGATAGTGAGAGATGCTTGGGAGATGATGTTTATAGTGGTGAGGAAAACATTTTGGCATAGTGGTTACATTAGGTATGAACCACCACCTAGAAACCTAGAGGAAAGCATTACAAGTGTTAGCATTATCACAAGGAAAAATGTATAATGATTAAGGTGGATCTTGGTGAATGATTTAATGTGTTTGGAGGATGGTTTAAGAGGAGTTTAAGAGTCTAAATGATGTTAGAACACATTGGGAGGCTTGAGTAAAGGTTTAGTGAAGATTTGGCAAGTTTGGGCATGTTTTAGTGGCGTCCGACCCAGGGGTCCGACCCAAGTTTGGGTCGGACGGCCTCTGTTTAACGCCAGGGAAAGGTTCTGGAATGGTCCGACCCAGAGGTCTTGGGTCGGACATGGGTCGGACGGGAGATTTTTAAAGGGCAAATAAGTTTCTGGAATGGTCCGACCCAGAAGGTTGGGTCGGACGTGGGTCGGACATGAGAGGTTTTAGAAGACGGAAAGTTTCTGGAATGGTCCGACCCAGTTGGTTGGGTCGGACATGGGTCGGACATGTACGGTTTTCCAAACCCGAAAGTTACTGGAATGGTCCGACCCAGAGGGTGGTCGGACGGTGGGTCGGACGACCCTTAACACTTAAAAAAAAAAAGAAATTTTGAATTCTAAGAATGGTAATAGGTAATAAGGTATACCTTGGTAGGGTGGTTGAAATACCCCAAACCTTGGTGTGTTGTGTGAATGTTAGGCTATGGTATTTAAAGGCTAAAAAGTGCCTTAGAAACATAAATGAATCACTTAAACCATGGTAAACACAATAAAACACTAAGACACGGTATGAGCAAAACATGCTCTAAGCCATGAGTGAACTTGGTTAGGACCCAAAGAGCCTACCAAGACTTGATAACATTTAATTATGATTTAATAAGGCTAATTAAGTCCTTAGGAAACCTTGGTAGACAATAAAACCAAACAAAACACAAATAAATACCTTAAAGTCAATATGAGCAAAAATGTGCTCTAAGCTTGGGATGAATGTGTATAAGACCTAATGGTCATACCTATACCTTATTTATATGTTAATGAACATATTAAATCAATTACTAAAGAAAACCAAGCTTGAAAACAAGTTAAAACACAAAATGTTTTAAGGAGTCTTAAAGCACGTTTTTGAAAAATTGTCTTGTAAATGAGTTTTGAATGGCTAAATGTCCATCATTACTCTTTAATTAACATGTGTACTATATAGTATCACATTTGGGTGGCCATATTAGTGGGAAATCAAAAATTTCACTTCTATGTGCCTTGTTATTGATGAATAGTGATTTTTATAACTAGTTTGTAACATATAATGTTATAAGTGATTAAGTTGGTCACAAAGACCAAAACACCCTTCTATTAAATGGGGCCGGTTTTTAGTAAGGTGAGTCATCACCATGTAAAATAAATTAAAGGAAGGAAGGAAAAGAAAGTAAAAGAAGGAAGTTACTTTAGTACATAAATATCTTCTAAAGTAGAACTTATCTTCATTCTTTCCTTCCCTTCTCATTTCACACGTCTTCAAGCTCCTCCCCTCCCCTCCATTTACGATTCTCTATACCAACCTCTCTTCTCCATCTTCATTTCCTTGCCAAATCCAACTCCAGCTCCAAATCAAATTCTAAGACCATATTGTCTTAGTTAGGTCAAGCTCTACACTTCCACCTTTTCAAATCTTCAAGAGCTCAATTTTGGTGCCATGAAGAATCACCATTGATGGAGCTTGAGCTTGTATTTCTACATATTCTTGTTCTCCTTTGCTTCAAGGTGAGGAAACTCAAAGAAAATCAAGTTTCCTTCATGTTTGGTGTTGTCCGAAAATTAACCTCACCATGGTGTCTTTACCTTGCTTGTTTAGCTTCATTTGAATCTTCCAAGGGCTAGGAGGAGTCCTCTCTTGATATATATTCAAGCTCTCTTTCCATTCCAAGGTAAAACAATCATGTTAATACCTTAAGATAATATAGTAACTAGGGTTTACAAAGAGATAAAGCTTAAAGCTTATATACTCATTTCAATGTTGGTATATTGCTTAGTTGTTGACAAGGAAGGAAATGCCCTACCGGTTCTACAAGGAAACAAGAAAGAAATTTGTGAGGAAAGGAGGTAAACAAGCTATCTCAATGTGGTTTAATGCCTTAGGAGAAATAAGCTTATAATGCTTGTTAAAATACCTAAGGAGCCAATGGTGAATGAGCTAGTAAAATACTCTCAAGGAGTTTATTAAAGGAATATGTGTTGTTGGGTGTATTTGCAGGTCAAAGGCATTATTATGTGGGAAATTCAGTGTTTAAGGTTTATGCATTTAAGGGCCTAAGTGCCAAGCAATTTAAGTTATGCACTATATTGTGATGTAGTGCCAAATGTGTGAAGTTTGTGTATAAAATGTGTTTGATGGATTTAGGTGTTCTTGGTGAATTAAGGTAGAAACCTAAGTGTTTGGATGTGGGTATATACTAAAGAAGCTATGGCCAAATTTGGGATATGTTAAGAAGTTCTAAGTGTTTAAAGTGAGTTTTGGTGAACTAGAAGGATTAAAGGTGAATGAATGTTTACTTGAGAGGGAAACATGTATTAAAGTGATTAAGAGTGATGCAAGGACTTAGGCATTATCTTGGAAGTTTTAGAAATCTATGGGTGTTCTTAAGATGTATTAAGTCTTGGAGGAGTTGTTAAGGTTTAGGTAAGGTTGGTGTTTAAAGAATAAATGATGTTTAGGCAAGGTTTTGAGTAAGGAGTTTTAAAGAAGTTGTGAAAAGGAGATTTAGTTAGTAAGAAAAGAAGTTGAGAGATGATGTTAAGGTGTAGAGGAAACACCTTGGTATTGTGGTCATTATAGGTGAAATGCCACCTAGAAATCATAAGGAGAAAACATTGTAAGTGTTAGGAATTTTGTGGAGATGTAAGTAAAGGTTTAAGGAATTAGGAAAAATAGTTTTGTGAGTGTTGAATATCTTAAGGGTGTGTTTGAAGTGCCAAATGATGTTAGAACACATTAAGAGGCCTTAGGAGAAGTTTGGTGAAGATTTGACAAAGTTTGGGTAAGTTTAGGAGGCGACCGACCCAGGGGCCGACCCAGTTTGTGGTCGGTCGAGCCTCTGTAAATGTTAGGAATGTGTTCGGTAATGGACCGACCCAGAATGGTGGGTCGGACGTGGGTCACGTGGAAGTTGTTCGCACATGACCGACCCAGAATGGTGGGTCACGTGGGTCGGACGGGCATGTTTTAAGGAGGAAAAAGGGGTCTGTAATGGACCGACCCAGTTGTGGGTCGGTCGGTGGGTCGGTCGGACCAAAAACATGGTTTAAGGTTATGAGATTGTGTGATGATGGGGATTGGTAGGTAATGATGTTATAAGGATGTTGAGGGCATGTTAGGTGAGTTTTAGTGACAATAAAATGGGTTAAAAGTTGTATTAAAATGTGAGAGTAAAACAAGTTAAAAATGCTAAGTTATGTAACTAAGTTAACGGGGAAAAATTAAGCATTGACATTAAATGATCAAGCAAACCCCGATGTTAATAAAAACACATGTGATGTTAACAGTTGTTCGAGAATCGCTCGAGGAACATAAATGGACAGGATAAGTGGACCCCGGTGACAGGTATGGTTTTCTTGCAACCTGTGTCCTACCGGATTACACCGGCTTGTATGCCAATGTGTTTTTCTGTATGTTTGCCACGTTATGATATAAATCATGAAACGAGTTTACAGTCATTATTGCTATTGTATGTTTCGTGCCGATACCGGTAACCTCTAATGCGCTTGAAGGGCTAGTTAACCACTATTAGGTAAACGTAGGAGAACGGTATCCGGTAACAACGTTTCCGACTTAAGGAACGTTCTAACCACGGCTATGCGTGAGTTGGTTATGTGATGTTTGTGCGTGATGTTTGTATGTGAATGTATGACTCTCTCCTCCCTTGTGTGCTTAACTCGGTTATGATACCGTATGGCGTGTGGTTGTGGTAGGCTCCGTAATGGATCTCTAACTACTTATTTATAAGAGTCTATGGGCTAATGGGGGGTGAGGAGTCCGGATTGTTTCCGGCCACGCGTGTGATGGTGGGGGTCGTTATCATGTCCAGTTCGGCTCCCTTGGTGTATGTTTAGGTGGTATTCCAATTTGGTTTCAACCTTCCCTTAGCTTATCCAAAGCTAGTTTACTGACTCACGTCGGGCCATAGGGGCATACTGTGTTGTTTGGTGTGCTTGGGATCACTATATCCGACACACCTTGGGTTTAAGTCAACCGTTCAAATAACAGGATGGTGATGAGGTAATTAACGAGCTTGGTATGAGTTTGGCAACAATCTCTGTGCTCATGGTATGGACTAACTATGATGGAAGGTTCCTTGTGAGAACCGAATTTATGATGATATGTATTGTTGTTGTGATATGCAAAATACCTTGCTATGCTTTGGCTTATATATTATATTGGACGTTTTAAATGAATGCGATGTGGTCATGTGTCCGTCGAGACAAGAAAGGGTTGTTATGTTCGTTATGTGTAGGATGAGTTATGTTGTAGGATATGGAATGTGTGGATCATGGAAATGAATCCCAGTTTGTGACAAGAGGCATTTAAGGATAACCCGATTAATGGGTACATGCCGTTCGTTAAGGAAGTAGCTCCGTTTAGAGGAGAGCCACTCTAGGGTTTAAGGAATCATTGGATGGTTGGTTAAGTGTGGATGTTTTGGTTATAGGTGGAGCCCATTGAGGCGAAACATTATGTGAGACATATTAATGGTTTGTATGCATGAATTAAATATAATCAACTGCATGCTAAGACGACAATTAGTCGTGCGTGGCCCGGTAGCATGCGGGCTGCGGGATTACCATACCAGCAAAGGTGCTGAGCCCCTTGGGGCCACCCCTTTCTCTTCTTTTTCCTATTTCAGGTACGAAGTGCTGGAAGCCGTTCGAGAGTAGGACGGGTAGTCTTTGTGCATGGGTAAACTTTTAAGTGTATGTATACAGTAGGTGTAGTAAGACCGAAGTTGTTGTCGGCAATAGTTTATAAATACTCGGTACAGGGGAAGTGTATGTAGATAATAAATGTTGAAGATGGAATGAGGATTGTATTGTGTAGTGCTCGGGAATTTAGTCCATCAGACCGATACAAATGTACATGTATTAGCCTTGTTAGCCACGTGGGTGGTTAACGGCGTGTAACACCATTGGAATAAGTAATGCGATGTGTTGAGTTTCCGCTGCAGGTTGTTATTATGTGATGGTTGTTGGATGGGGTGTTACAAAAAGTGGTATCAGAGCGAAGTATCGCTCTGATGACTGAATTACCGAGCTTAGGAAATACCGAGTTAGGATTTAAGTACTTCGGGTTAAGGGTTGAGTGATAGCGTGAGAGATACGCTAGATAGGAACTACCAGTGACTACTGGAAACCTACAATATCCATCCCACCCTCCACAGTCCCTGTTTGATAACTTGGGAAAGAACGCCAGAGAGATGGAAGTCCTCTCTTACTCGGGAATACCCGATCTGGCTGTTATTAAATACCTTTAGGGTACGGAGAACCTGTCACACGGTTGATCCCGAAAACTGGGAATCCCGGAGACGGTCTCCATCTGGACAATGTTAACCGCATTTAATAGCGAAGAATGAAGAATCTTGTGTATAGAAGAATAGAATTTCCAGCAACCTGGGTCGACATGCAGAGCAGTCGAGAATGACCAGCTTGCAGCGCACCTACCGTGCAACAGGCAAGAAGTGGATTAGTGAAACCCGAGACGAGTGTCTACGGGACCACAGTTAATAAATAACACACCCACGGTGTATCAACAGACAAGGGAACTACAACGTAGTGCCCAAATACGTGGAACGGGATACAAAGAGAATACAATACTAAGAAAAAGGGGTCTCCCAGAATGGGAAACACCCTAGTTAATGAATATCACGTGGAAACAGTGAGAAGTCACCTAGAGGAGTATTTATCAAGGCAGTAAGATCAGTGAGGGCAACAAGGCCACTGATGACAATATGGGTAAAAACAATACCACAAACGGTATGTGTTAAACCGATAGCCAGTTAGCATGGCGCACTTGCCATAGCAAGTGCTGCTATAACAGGGCTACTCGGAAAACTTATAGCCGCTACAAGTACTTGGAAAAGTACCATGGAGTTAAAGGTGATCGTCATAACAGTGGAAGGGCCTGTTAGCCAACCTCTGTAATTGGAAGTACACCAGTCAGACCAGAAGCTAGGTTTGACTAAGGTAAGAAGATGTTGTAAAACCATGGAAAATTTTCTTTCAAACCTAATCTTCACAAACCCTTTTCTTTTCAAACCGGATTTTCTTCAACCAACACTTCTTTCCAACCTTCTTTTAAACCAAACCAGTGAAACCAAGAGCAATTGACAAGGATGCAATAGTGGATAAACTTTCCCTCGATTAAGTTCGGGAAGTAAAGAATGATATTGTCACGGGACAATATAAGGGAGTTGACAACAGAATACTTCACCTAGGCGTGTGACGGACACTACAAGTGTACCAACTGTGTTGTGGGACGACCGCACTCCGATAGGAGCATGTGGGCCTGACAGACCTACTTATAGGTTAGTTGGGTAAGTAGTAATGTATCAGTATGATACCCCATATATGTATACCAGTAGAGTCCGAGCACGGGAAGTAGTGACTCCGTCTACGGTCAGCAGTATAAATCAAACAAGAGCTAGAATATACAAGGAGTGCTTGAAGTAAAGGAACTCAGTTAAGTTAACGAGACTAAAGGAATTAGTGAATTCCTTTCAAGGAAATGTTCACTAACTGTAATATAAAGACATCTTATATGTCTTAAGGATCCCTAGGGATAAACATGATAGCTGAAAAGCAGGGCAAGGCAGATGCCTAATGTGGACACATTAATGTGCAACGAACGGGATGAAACTCCCAGAATCAGTACCTACAACTATATGAAATGTTGATCTTTACAGAAGAAGATAATAACAGAATGTACCAAAAAGTGTGAAACATATGTAAGACATAAGTAACGACACCCAGGAGGAATCCTCGAAGGGGGTGCGCATCAACAATTGTTGAACGAAATACATGACAGAAACACAAGGGTTGAAATTAACACCCAATTTAGACATAAGTGGTCAGGAGACGGACTGACAAACCTAAGGGACATCCCATGGAAGGAAACGGAATGTAACGACCTTGTCATGGAGCCCGCTATAACCTCTAAACATATAATATTGTACAGAGAAGTACATGTGTATGGATAGCCTACAATGAGCCCAGCTCAAGGCAAATAAGGCTTATAAGCCACAAACAAGATATGTTATGTAAATTTGAGTTAATTGTAGAAGTTAATGTGGTACAAGGAAATAGAGCGGAGAACGAACCACTGCATTAAGAGTGGGGATACCTCTCGATATGTGAGACCGCAGGAGCGGTAGTTGTGTGAATCAAGTTCAAGAAATATGTGGAGGACGGACCATGTCGTTATTACCACAGGAGGATTTGAATAAGAATAATACGAAAGGAAATATTTGTACCAGTTGTGTACGCAGGAAGAGTAATAAGTCTGATAGCAATCACCGTAGGTGTGTGAAGCTAAATGTGTAGCGAACAACGCTCAAGGGAAAGATAGTAACATATTCAAAAACCAGCCAAATAAGTGGCCAGATAAACCCAGCATAATAGCAGAAGCTAATATAATAGCAGATGCAGTATAAGTTGATGTTATATAATGAGAAAGGACACGGCGCGCAATAAGCGACCGTTGTATGAGGATGGTTAGATGATAAAATGGTGAGTAAGCAGAGTTGTGAGTTAAACCCAGTGGAGGTACAACATTAAGCGATAGCAAACGAACCGAGCAGTAAGCCGGTGGCAGGTGTTAAAGGATTTCAGTGAAAATTCCTATCGCAATCGCATAAGAGAGTTGCTGTCAAGGGTTTACGCCTCTGCACTCTGTATGACTGAGTGTTTTGGTATTGCTCTTGCACAGTAATGATCGAGTGGGATAGCTAGGAATCAGAAGCATGGTAATGGTGGAAAAATAAGTTATAATGGCGGTTGCATAGGAAATGCGAGGCCGCACCAATAAAAGAGTACTTGTATAAAACCAAACATGGAGACATGATTAACAGTAAGTGACTACAGTAGCACTAACTGCCAAATATCGGTATGGAATATACCCCAAATATTGTAATAGCTGAGAGAGCACTACACACTAGGTAGTAGCTCAATCTCAACCGACAGTAAGTCGGTAGAAGCAAGTCAATCATTGTGAATTACCTAGTAGCTTACGCTGTAACCTACTGGAGAAATGGATGGAAAATTGTGAAACTCACCGAATTCGCTCAGGGTAAGAGATACCATGCGTCGGTGGAGAACCCATTGTTCCCAAGATAAGGGCAATACAGATGTACAACACATTAACAGTAACGAATGGGGCAAACCAGCTCTATAATTATCAGGGTTGCGCAACAGAGGCCAGTGAGCCCATGCGTTAGGTATCGGATACATATGGTGAATATGAATAAATGACTAGTTATCAATACCTAAAAGCCTCACAGGCCAGGACCGAAACCGGTTATGAGTTACAACTCCAATGCGAATTCTTGGTTTAGGGACTAAACTGCCAATATGGTTAAGATCCTCTAATCAGAATCCATTGTGTAATACACCGCGTGGAAGTTAAAACACTTCACGACGGCAGACCATTTTAAGCTAATGATCAGTGATTGATTACGTGGGCGTAATCCCTTTTAAGGGGGGTAGAGCGCAAAACCACTTAGTGTGTTTTATCGTACAAGCGTACGTGAACTAGGTTGTGCATAGCACAAAATGATTTGTTATGATGGTTGGCGCGTGTGTTACATAAACATACGCATTTATTTGTGGTTAAATTGTGGTAATTGCGCACAGATGATGCGAATACCATTGTGGGAAGTGTGTTTATTTTGTTAACAGTGGTGTATGAGAGTACAAGAGGAAGGGAGTAAAGAAACTCCCGGGGAACTAAAACCCCGTTGGTGCATAAATGTAAACCATGTATTGTATTTTGATAAAAAAATATATGTATATATATCAATGTTGTGAATTATGAAGGGTATGAGACCGACATAGAACCTAGTGAGAATTAAATTCCCTAGGTAACTTGAATTAAGTTGGATTTGGGTGATGATTGATAGACGGAGTTCTATCCCTTGGAGATGTCATGATTATGACTAGAAGGATTCAAAGATAGAAAATGGGATATGCTTGAATTAATTGTTGGTTGAAAATGAAGTGGGAGGTGAAACTTGATTATCATGAGATCAAGGGAAGCCGAACACAAATTGGGGTGGAAAGATAGTTCAACACTGATGCTGATCACATCAGGGTTGGATGACTCTTGAAGCTCTCTGTAAGTGGTCACAAACAACCATGTTAAGAAAATACAAGGAGCATAAATCGGACTTGGAGTTGTGTGGTGTTTTCAAAAGGATTTTCAATTGGTATTTTCAAACAATCGATTAATATTTTGAATAAAAGATCTTCTTATACTTAACCTCACCAGGAAATGTTAAATTTAAGTGGTTGTTTTAATTTCCCAAAGGCACGGGGACGGAAGGCGTCCATCGCGACCGGGTTCTGCGGGATCATAGTATATATCAAGGATATTTTTGATTGCTATACATGCTCCGACATGTTGTGTGGTATGTGTAATGAATGTTGTTTTGACTTGGATTTCCTAAAGTGTATACTATCAAGGCCTATGAGTCTAAATGTGTGTTGTTACATAGACCTATGTGTCTAAAGACTGTTATGTTATGGGGACCTATGTGTCCAAATGGTGTGGATATGTTGCCCGGACCATTAAGTCCGAGGTTGGATGTAAAGGGTGGTTGGTAATGGAAGTTTTATGGATATAGGTAATTCCCGTATTCTAATCCAATGATACGAGGAAATGTGAACTTCGAGGACGAAGTTCTTTTAAGGGGGGTAGATTGAAATACCCCAAACCTTGGTGTGTTGTGTGAATGTTAAGCTGTGGTATTTAAAGGCTAAAAAGTGCCTTAGAAACATAAATGAATCACTTAAACCATGGTAAACACAATAAAACACTAAGACACGGTATGAGCAAAAACATGCTCTAAGCCATGAGTGAACTTGGTTAGGACCCAAAGAGCCTACCAAGACTTGATAACATTTAATTATGATTTAATAAGGCTAATTAAGTCCTTAGGAAACCTTGGTAGACAATAAAACCAAACAAAACACAAATAAATACCTTAAAGTCAATATGAGCAAAATGTGCTCTAAGCTTGGGATGAATGTGTATAAGACCTAATGGTCATACCTATACCTTATTTATATGTTAATGAACATATTAAATCAATTACTAAAGAAAACCAAGCTTGAAAACAAGTTAAAACACAAAATGTGCTTTAAGGAGTTTAAAGCACGTTTTTGAAAAATTGTCTTGTAAATGAGTTTTGAATGGCTAAATGTCCATCATTACTCTTTAATTAACATGTGTACTATATAGTATCACATTTGGGTGGCCATATTAGTGGGAAATCAAAAATTTCACTTCTATGTGCCTTGTTATTGATGAATAGTGATTTTTATAACTAGTTTGTAACATATAATGTTATAAGTGATTAAGTTGGTCAACAAAGACCAAAACACCCTTCTATTAAAATGGGGGGCCGGTTTTTAGTAAGGTGAGTCATCACCATGTAAAATAAATTAAAGGAAGGAAGGAAAAGAAAGTAAAAGAAGGAAGTTACTTTAGTACATAAATATCTTCTAAAGTAGAACTTATCTTCATTCTTTCCTTCCCTTCTCATTTCACACGTCTTCAAGCTCCTCCCCTCCCCTCCATTTACGATTCTCTATACCAACCTCTCTTCTCCATCTTCATTTCCTTGCCAAATCCAACTCCAAGCTCCAAATCAAATTCTAAGACCATATTTGTCTTAGTTAGGTCAAGCTCTACACTTCCACCTTTTCAAATCTTCAGGAGCTCAATTTTGGTGCCATGAAGAATCACCATTGATGGAGCTTGAGCTTGTATTTCACATATTCTTGTTCTCCTTTGCTTCAAGGTGAGGAAACTCAAAGAAAAATCAAGTTTCCTTCATGTTTGGTGTTGTCCGAAAATTAACCTCACCATGGTGTCTTTACCTTGCTTGTTTAGCTTCATTTGAATCTTCCAAGGGCTAGGAGGAGTCCTCTCTTGATATATATTCAAGCTCTCTTTCCATTCCAAGGTAAAACAATCATGTTAATACCTTAAGATAATATATGTAACTAGGGTTTACAAAGAGATAAAGCTTAAAGCTTATATACTCATTTCAATGTTGGTATATTGCTTAGTTGTTGACAAGGAAGGAAATGCCCTACCGGTTCTACAAGGAAACAAGAAAGAAATTTGTGAGGAAAGGAGGTAAACAAGCTATCTCAATGTGGTTAATGCCTTAGAAAATAAGCTTATAATGCTTGTTAAAATACCTAAGGAGCCAATATTGAATGAGCTAGTAAAATACTCTCAAGGAGTTTATTAAAGGAATATGTGTTGTGGGTGTATTTGCAGGTCAAAGGCATTATTATGTGGGAAATTCAGTGTTAAGGTTTATGCATTTTAAGGGCCTAAGTGCCAAGCAATTTAAGTTATGCACTATATTGTGATGTAGTGCCAAATGTGTGAAGTTTGTGTATAAATTGTTTGATGGATTTTAGGTGTTCTTGGTGAATTAAGGTAGAAACCTAAGTGTTTGGATGTGGGTATATACTAAAGAAGCTATGGCCAAATTTGGGATATGTGTAAGAAGTTCTAAGTGTTTAAAGTGAGTTTTGGTGAACTAGGAAGGATTAAAGGTGAATGAATGTTTACTTGAGAGGGAAACATGTATTAAAGTGATTAAGAGTGATGCAAGGACTTAGGCATTATCTTGGAAGTTTTAGAAATCTATGGGTGTTCTTAATGTATTTAAGTCTTGGAGGAGTTGTTTAAGGTTTAGGTAAGGTTGGTGTTTAAAGAATAAATGATGTTTAGGCAAGGTTTTGAGTAAGGAGTTTTAAAGAAGTTGTGAAAAGGAGTTTAGGTTAGTAGAAAAGAAGTTGAGAGATGCTGATGTTTAAGGTGTAGAGGAAACACCTTGGTATTGTGGTCATTATAGGTGAAATGCCACCTAGAAATCATAAGGAGAAAACATTGTAAGTGTTAGGATTTTGTGGGATGTAAGTAAAGGTTTAAGGATTAGGAAAAATAGTTTTGTGAGTGTTTAAGAATATCTTAAGGGTGTGTTTGAAGTGCCAAATGATGTTAGAACATTAAGAGGCCTTAGAGAAGTTTGGTGAAGATTTGACAAAGTTTGGGTAAGTTTAGGAGGCGACCGACCCAGGGCCGCCCAGTTTGTGGGTCGGTCGAGCCTCTGTAAAATGTTAGGAATGTGTTCGGTAATGGACCGACCCAGAATGGTGGGTCGGACGTGGGTCGGTCGGGCAAGTTTCAAAGGAAGGAAAATGTTCGCACATGGACCGACCCAGAATGGTGGGTCGGACGTGGGTCGGACGGGCATGTTTATAAGGAGGAAAAAGGGGTCTGTAATGGACCGACCCAGTTTGGGTCGGTCGGTGGGTCGGTCGGACCAAAAACATGGTTTAGGTTATGAGATGAGTGTGATGATGGGGATTGGTAGGTAATGATGTTATAAGGATGTTGAGGGCATGTTAGGTGAGTTTAGTGACATAAAATGGGTTAAAGTTGTATTAAAATGTGAGAGTAAAACAAGTTAAAAATGCTAAGTTATGTAACTAAGTTAACGGGGAAAAATTAAGCATTGACATTAAATGATCAAGCAAACCCCGATGTTAATAAAAACACATGTGATGTTAACAGTTGTTCGAGAATCGCTCGAGGAACATAAATGGACAGGATAAGTGGACCCCGGTGACAGGTATGGTTTTCTTGCAACCTGTGTCCTACCGGATTACACCGGCTTGTATGCCAATGTGTTTTTTCTGTATGTTTGCCACGTTATGATATAATCATGAAACGAGTTTACAGTCATTATTGCTATTGTATGTTTCGTGCCGATACCGGTAACCTCTAATGCGCTTGAAGGGCTAGTTAACCACTATTAAGTAAACGTAGGAGAACGGTATCCGGTAACAACGTTTCCGACTTAAGGAACGTTCTAACCACGGCTATGCGTGAGCTGGTTATGTGATGTTTGTGCGTGATGTTTGTATGTAATGTATCTCTCTCCTCCCTTGTGTGCTTAACTCGGTTATGATACCGTATGGCGTGTGGTTGTGGTAGGCTCCGTAATGGATCTCTAACTACTTATTTATAAGAGTCTATGGGCTAATGGGGGGTGAGGAGTCCGGATTGTTTCCGGCCACGCGTGTGATGGTGGGGGTCGTTATCATGTCCAGTTCGGCTCCCTTGGTGTATGTTTAGGTGGTATTCCAATTTGGTTTCAACCTTCCCTTAGCTTATCCAAAGCTAGTTTACTGACTCACGTCGGGCCATAGGGGCATACTGTGTTGTTTGGTGTGCTTGGGATCACTATATCCGACACACCTTGGGTTTAAGTCAACCGTTCAAATAACAGGATGGTGATGAGGTAATTAACGAGCTTGGTATGAGTTTGGCAACAATCTCTGTGCTCATGGTATGGACTAACTATGATGGAAGGTTCCTTGTGAGAACCGAATTTATGATGATATGTATTGTTGTTGTATGCAAAATACCTTGCTATGCTTTGGCTTATATATATATATTGGACGTTTTAAATGAATGCGATGTGGTCTGTGTCCGTCGAGACAAGAAAGGGTTTTTGTTCGTTATGTGTAGGATGAGTTATGTTGTAGGATATGGAATGTGGATCATGGAAATGAATCCCAGTTTGTGACAAGAGGCATTTAAGGATAACCCGATTAATGGGTACATGCCGTTCGTTAAGGAAGTAGCTCCGTTTAGAGGAGAGCCACTCTAGGGTTAAGGAATCATTGGATGGTTGGTTAAGTGTGGATGTTTTGGTTATAGGTGGAGCCCATTGAGGCGAAACATTATGTGAGACATATTAATGGTTTGTATGCATGAATTAAATATAATCAACTGCATGTCAAGACGACAATTAGTCGTGCGTGGCCCGGTAGCATGCGGGCTGCGGGATTACCATACCAGCAAAGGTGCTGACCCCTTGGGGCCACCCCTTTCTCTTCTTTTCCCTATTTCAGGTACGAAGTGCTGGAAGCCGTTCGAGAGTAGGACGGGTAGTCTTGTGCATGGGTAAACTTTTAAGTGTATGTATACAGTAGGTGTAGTAAGACCGAAGTTGTTGTCGGCAATAGTTTATAAATACTCGGTACAGGGGTGTATGTGGATAATAAAGGTTGAAGATGGAATGAGGATTGTATTGTGTAGTGCTCGGGAATTTAGTCCATCAGACCGATACAAATGTACATGTATTAGCCTTGTTAGCCACGTGGGTGGTTAACGGCGTGTAACACCATTGGAATAAGTAATGCGATGTGTTGAGTTTCCGCTGCAGGTTGTTATTATGTGATGGTTGTTGGATGGGGTGTTACACTCCAGACCTTGCCACGGTCTGACTACAGAATATACCGAACATTAGTACATAACAACCTTAACCAAATACATATCCTTCTTACGATCCCCTCACATCCTATACATCTTACTAACTCAATTGCCATACGAGTGTACATGCACAACTCGTAGGCCACGCTTAACCCGTAACACTTGTGTCCCCTTCTTACTCTCGCGATGGCCGCCTCCTGATGTTCACAGTAAAAACAGCCCCCAAAGGGGGTCAGCACGAGTGCTGGTACGATCCTCTCATGGCCCCCAAGCTAACGTGGCTACGACGACTAATAGTCGATAGCATGGAGGTTGATTAGATGCACAACATAATAGTAAGTGCACTAAACAACAAACCAAATTGAACAATCAAAGTTCACACACAATGAACGACTTAAATGCGTTCCCTTAATTAGAGAGTTAATTATTTAACTCCTTAGGTTATATTTCCTCTTAATCTTAGTCCATCCTTATCTCACCTCAATCTTGGTCTTATCTTAATCTTAGAAACAACCATCCTTTAATAAGGAGTGGATGTAGCTTATCTTAGTCTTAATAATACAAACCATCCTTTGAAGAGGAATGGTTGCAACTTATCTTAACCTTACCTTAATCTTAACCTTAACTTATTCTCAGTATACAAACCGTTCCTGGAGGGGAATGGTTGTAGCTTAATTTCAAACCTGGGATTTAGGTGATCCCACCGCACCATCTTAAAGCCAGCTACCCTAGACGGGAGTCCAGCGTAGCTGAGCCAGCAACCGGCCCTAGGCTACAAGTCCGAAGACAAGTCCTTAAGCGGAAGTCGAATCTGCTATAGATACCGACCCCCTTTCCTTAGCACGCAATACCGGAGTCAGTCCCGGGTTTCCTCACTCAAGTTCCAGTTAGTAGTAGTCTCAAGACCATGTTTGTCGGTTAACCTCTTTCGGTTATATCAACCCCTTATTAGGGAGTGTTCCTTAGTCTCACTCAATTCCTTACTAAACGTTGGTTAGTAAGTTCTCACGGTATGTTGTGTTAGTTTTCAAACATCACACAACAATACAATAAACATAATATTCCGGTTGCATGCTTTATCTTGTTTAGTGAGCACACAAAAACAAATAGCACACAAGCCGAGGGACACCTCATTAGCAAGCAGGTCACAAGAAGAACTATACCGTTCACCGTTTGTCGTTCGGTTGCTTACTCTCTTCCGGAGTCCAAATTCCCAAGTCCTAAAACATTCATTCAGTTTTAGGTTGTTAATCACTTATCTCAGTTCAACTTACTTAACTTACTTAACTTACTTAACTCTTAATGATCCCCACCTAACACCTCCTAAGTCTTACAACTTAATCTTACAAACTCAACCTTAAACTTTTAAGTTTACACTTAACTTAATCCCTTAGGTCTTTATACCTCTAGTAATCTTTGCCCCCTCAATGGGGTACCCTTAATACCACTAAACTCTCTTAGGGTTTCTTTTTTTTTTAAGTCTTAAGGGTCGTCCGACCCACCGTCTGACCCACCAACTGGGTCGGACCATTCCAGAGACCCTCGGGTTTGAGAAATCCCACTTGTGTGACCCATGTCCGACCCAACCATCTGGGTCGGACCATTCCAGAAACCCTTCCGTCTTTTAAAACTCCTCCGTCCGACCCATCCAACCGGGTCGGACCATTACAGAACCCTTCACTGACGTCTAACAGAGGCCGTCCGACCCAAACTTGGGTCGGACCCCTGGGTCGGACGCCACCAGAACATGTCCAAAAATTGTTAAATCTTCACCAAACTTCTCCTAAAGCCTCCTAATGTGTTCTAACATCATTTAGACCCTTAAACCCACCTTTAATCATCCTCCAAACTTCTTAAAATAACCTCCAATGATCTTCTTAAACATTTTACTAAATTCTTGCAAACACTCCTAACACTTATCATATAGTTCCTTATATTCCAACATGTAAACTTTGTCTCAAACTTCAACTAACCAAGTATTTCTTTTCAACCCGTATAACTCATCCTTAACATCATTACATCCCATCTTTGCTTTGTTAGACCTTCCAATGTCCTCTTGCATTCTCATGCACCAATTCCTCTCCTTTCCTTTGGTTACTCATCACTCTTAAACTCTTAATCTTGCTTAGACATTTCTTTCCATTACCTTAATACCTTGACATAGTTCTTCATTTACCTTAACCATGCAATGCCCTCCTTAGACATTTCCACCTCTTTTATGCATCTTATTCACCACCCTCATGATCATTCGCTCTTTTACATTCCTAGTCATTTTCCTTGACATTTGACAACATTCTCCCACACCTTTCTCTTCCATCACCTAAGTCCACCCATTAACATCTAAACTAAACCTCATTAGTCCACTACTAGCATCATCACACTTACACAAGCTATCCAAGCTCCTCATTGTTTTATTCTCTAGTTCATACCTAAATCACCTTAAAGCATTATACACCTTTCCATCTAAATATTTGCTCAAGTCTTAGCATTTCCTCATCACATGATTTCGGTGTGTTTAATACACCCACCTAGCCTCTAATTCCTCCTAGACAATTCTAGGTCATCCTAAACCTCAAGAACTCCTTATCTAACTCATTTCCACTCTATTTCCTTTATATGACTCCTAGTAAATCCTAGGTCATATTAATTCACCACCATCACCTACACACTCATTTCTACTCAAATTTCGCAATAGCTTCTCTAGTATCTTATCATGCCCAAACACATTATTTTTCCTCATTCAACCATCTCACCCACATCAAGTTCTTTCTCATCATGCCTCATCACCCAAACCAACTCATTCACAACAAACTCAATATTTTGCAATAGTCTTAAATTGCATAGCACTAAGGCTCTTAAATGACATGGCTCTTAGGCCCTTAAATGACTTAAACTTAAACACTGAATTTCCCACATATAAAAGCTTTCAACCTGCAAATACACCCATCAATCTCATAGTAGTTATAATGCTCTTAAAACTCATCTTAAACTTATATTACTAACTCATTCTCATTGGCTCCTTAGTCACAAGTTCATAAGCTTGTTCAAATTGTTTTTCCTAGGTTATATAACCCATTACCTAATGTAAGCCCTAGGCTACATTGGTACTCATCTAAAACTTATTCCTTAAACCTTAAACCACCATTAGGTAAGTAATTTACCTTGTTTTCTCAAGCTTATTTTATCTTCCTCCTTAGACCTTCTTCTTGCATGAATATCGGCCACCACTTAAACTTCCTTTGCCAATGTTCTAACCAATATTCAATGACTCACATGAGTACTAAACAATACACTAACCTCAAGGAATGAAAACCTAGGTTAGAAATGTGTTCTAAGGCATAAAAGTGGATGATTACCTTTGAAGTCTCAAAGTAGACTTGGGCATTGAATGAAATGGGACCTCCACTAGTCCTTGGTGAATAAATCAAGCTATAACAAGGCATAAAAACAAGGCCCCATGAGTAGTAATTTTCGGCCATGTGGAAGGAATGATGGAAACATGGTTTTTCTTACATTTTCTTTACCTTAAGATAATGGAGAAGCTAATGAGCTCTTCAAACTTGATTTTCCTCCATCAATGGAGTTTTCTCATGGCACCAAACTTGAGCTTTGAAAGATTTCAAAAGATAGAAAGATAGGTCTTGGCCTAACTAAGAGAAATCTATACTTAGTTTTTGATTTGGAGCAAAGATGAACACTTGGTGAGCATTTGAAGGTGGAGCACCCATGGATGGATCTCTCGCGGTTTTGGAGCAAGAGAAGGGAAGAAGAAACCATGGGAAGAAGAGAAATGAAGAGAGGGAAGAAGAAAAGTAGGCTAATATACGATATTTGCTTTATAAAAGCAAATAGTAACTCCTTTTACTTATCTCTTCTTTTCTACCTTATTTGATGTAGTCTATGGTGACTCATCCTTAGAAAACCGGCCCCCATCTTAAATAAGGCTAGTCATGGTCTTTGTTGATGTAACACCCCTACTATTAATACAATCATTAACGTCCAATCTCCTTACTCATCAGATACTCGCAGCGGATATATACTTACATACAATGGGTGATACAATGCCGTTAGACACCCACGTGACTAACAAGGCTACTGATTCTACATACAGCATCGGTCTGATGGACCGGAATCCCGAGTACTACAAATCTACAATGCATATTTCATACACCAATACACTCTACATTCTTCCATTCGATACAATACTTCAAATACCATACAATATAATCTACATTCCGAGTTTACTAAGATCTTTACACAATGTACTATCTCTTTAAAGTTCATACATACTCGCTAAGAGACTACTTGCTACCCGTTCCTCACACGCTACTTACTTCCAAATATCAGGGTGTGCCTCCGGTCTCTTCCTTGACCATATTCGTTTCGGGTACCTGCACACTAAAAAATGTCCCCCGAAGGGGTCATCTTTCGCCGAGCATGATAACCGCATACCCCGCGTACTAGTGAGGGTACGCCGACCACTTGGTCGTATACATGCGGTTGATTTCATTCAAACATACATGCATACATGCTTTTATACATATTATTACAATACATTACGCAAGGCATACACACATACATACACTTCATTACATACAAGGGTACAACATAAATCATTCCATACGTACTTACCTTTCTCCGAATACACATACTCATTACATACACAATATACAATACTTGTTAGCTTCATTGGTCCACCCGGGTTAATCGGGTGGAGATTACTCTTTTACTCGTTACTTCATACACATACATACTCATACTCTTACTTACTTACGGATCCATACTTACTTACTCTTACTCTTACTCAAGTTAAGTCGTCGGGACCTCCGGCCCTGGGGACTACACCGTCCCACCTCCGGGATTTACTTGACTCACTAATCCGGGATGCTACCCATTTAAGGGATTTGGGCCGCGGACCAGTTTAAGAGTCAGGAATTGCAGCCAACCTCTTGTGACTCCGCATCCTCACGCGTGGCCGAAGCTATATCGGACTTGTACTCATTCCAATTTACTCACTTAAGTTAGGAGTTAGATAGTTAGGAATTAGCACAAGTCAACATCCAAGCCACAATAATACAATACCAATATACACATACATACAAATACATTACTATATACAAGTACACTACAAGTACGATACACTTCATCATCATTCATATGTTTCATGAATTATACAAACTATTGTTTAAGACAAATATCAAGAACGATGTAAACAAGCACAAGTACGTGCAATATAATCTGATTCATGCATTTATCTTATTTAGGTGGTCAAATAAGCACACAAATCGGGGTAACCAGATTAGGATACAGGGCATGAAGAAATCATACCGTTCACCGTTGTACGTACTTCCAAACGTCTCCCGTCACAAACCAAATCCTATTATATACATACAATTGAATGATTAACATCTACAATTATTCAACTTGTACTCTTACTATGTTTCCCAACTCATACTTACTATGTCTTCACAAATTCTTATACTTACACTTTACTTACTTACTTAGTTTCATTACTTTAGGTTTTACTTTCTTACTTACTACTAGCATGCCTACATACACACATATATATATATGTATGGGTATACATATATGTATGTATATACATATATATATATATATATTAATTATTTAAAATATTTTTTTTTTTGTCAGGACCGGACTTGCGACCGACCCTGGCAAGTCCGGTCCATTCCAGTAGGTTTCATCGGGAAATTTTTTTTTTGGTCCGACCGGACTTGCATGTCCGGTCGCAAGTCCGGTCGATTCCAGTAACATTCTGACGGAAAATTTTTCTGCTCGACCGGACTTGCAAGTCCGGTCGCAAGTCCGGTCGATTCCAGTAGCATACTGACGGGAAAATTTTCTGCTCGACCGGACTTGCAAGTCCGGTCGCAAGTCCGGTCGATCCCAGTATTTGCATTTTAATTTCTGTTTTCAGTCCTCTCTTTCACCCATTACTTCCCCATTGTTCCTACACTTAATCCTACATGTTTTAACACTAATTAAACCTCCTAATACGCCTTAGTTCATTCACCAAACTCCTTACTAAATCCATCAATCAATCTTACACAAATTCCTCAATTCTTTTCCTACCAATGTAACAGTTTTTGTTTTACCTATGCCACAGATTTTTGTTGCAACTTCTACCACTCAATACTTCCTCTATCGATGTCACTCCTAGCATCCCAAATACATTTCCAAGCCATTACATTACCTATACCCACATTTGTTTCCAAGGCATCATACACTCATCTTGAATTCTCCACATACACTTAACTCCTCCTAATCTCTCCAATGCATTCTAGCCCTCTTTGCTACAGATTTTGCATCCTAGTATCCTCATACTACAAGTACCATTCCTTGGTCATTAAACACCTCTACTATCCTCAATACCTACCTTGGTGCTCCCATTCACCAAGTCGTCCATAAATGCACATATTCCTACCAAAATTTTGCCATAGTTCATCTACTTTTCTAACTTACCCATACACACATTTTCTCAGCAAGTTCATACCTATTCTAGCCACACCCATACAAGGGTCCTACCAGCAATTAAGCAAATATAAATCCATCCCAATACACCAATACTCCATCAAACATCAATACTAATACTCATACACAACCATTTGGCTCCAAGGCCTACAATTCACATACTAATGCACCAATACTCAAACTTACTCACAATTACTCAAACTTCCAATACTACCATACCAACACAATAGGTTAGGTTCTTTTATTGGTTTACCCATTCCATTACTCTAATGCATAAAATTAACATTAAGAGGGCGCTCTTACCTTGAGCTTATATTTCTTCATTCTTTTTTTCCAATTCTCCTCTTCCTTCTTTCTTGCCCAAATCGGCCATATGGGGAATGGAGTTACCAAACTCCATTCCCACCACCCAAAGCACATAAAACAAGTGCAATTAAACTACTAATCCTTAAATTAGTGCTAATTCATTTAAAGTGTTAAAACAAAATTTCTAGGGTTTACCTTTTGGAGCTTTTAAGAGGGGTTTTAGCCCTTGGTTCAAGAAGGTGAATCCACCACCATTGCAAGGTTGGTATTATGCTCAAAAGAGAGAGAGAAAAACAAGGTATTACATATGGGTAAAAATCGGTTATGAGAGGAGATGGTGGAAACATGAGTTTTTCATGTAGATTTTTACCTTGTTGGAAAGAGGAGACTCCAAGCTTTACATTGGTGCCATTTTCTCTTTGAATGGGGAAAACCCATGGAGATGAAACTCATCCTTTTCGAATTTTGAAAAGAGAGAATGATAGAGGAGGATGAGGGGATTACAAATATGTAATTATTTTTGTGATTGGAGCTCAAATGGAGGTAGAGCATGGGAGAGATGAAGTGCCATTGTTGTTGTTGGGGAGCTTGGAAATCGCCCAAAACCAGAGAAGAGAGGGAGAAATCGATGGTGAGGAAGGAGAGGGGTGAGAGAGTAGAGAAATGAGTGAGTGAGGAGAGAGAGAAGGGATAAAGTAGTTTCTACTTTATTGCTTTTTGCTTTTGGCTCTCTTATTTAATTAGCTAGTTACATGTGTGTGTGAGGGAGTTATTTAACCCATTAAAACCGGCCCCCTTACTGTTGTACTAGCTGGAGCGTTTTTCGTCTTTTACAGAAAGCGCTCGTTATTTTACCCGGTTTAGGTACTATTCACTAACCGGGCCCGTTTTCCGGAATTTCCTCGTTTAATTATTTTTATTAGTTATTAAGCTTCCATAAATGCTTAATAATTATTATTTGATGATTTATAATTTTTACGGGTCCGTTTGACCCCTTGAAGTCACGTTTTCGGGTTCTCTCGAAAAACGTGCTCTAAAGCTCTATTGGTGTTTTAATTCATTATTTGGATCCGTTTTCTTTGGGAGTTATTCCCATATATTATTTAGGTCTTATTAAACCTTTGGAATCCATATAATACGCTAACCGAGGTCTCATACCTCCTACGGTTATTTAACGCTTATTTAGCGTTTTTTCGCCTTTTAAGCGTTTCTTTATTTCTTTTGGATTTATTTTCCTTACAAATATTAATTAGGCACTGTTAGGTCCTTAAATACATATTAGAATTATGTTAATCCCTGTATTTAAGTTCGGGGTATTTCAGTTGACCAACTAATTAGCTTATATTGATTAAAACTTAAACTAGTCACTATTTGCACTATTCACTAATTAGTGCACATATTTCTGAAATTTTTTATTTCCCATTGATTTAGGCTTCCTAATGTGATACTAATTAGTACACATGTTGATTAAAGAGTAATGATGGACATTTAGCCACTCAAAACTCAATTCTAAGACAATTTCTCAAAATGTGCTTTAAGACTTCTTAAAGCACATTTTGTGTTTTAACTTGTTTTCAAGCTTGGTTTTCTTTGCTAATTGATTTAAAATGTCCATTATCATGTTACTAAAGTCTTATAATGGTATTTGGGTGCTAATCAAAGTCACTCCAAGCTTAGAGCACGTTTTTGCCCAAATTGCCCTAAAGGCACTTTCTTGTGTTTTCCTTGGTTTAAATTGTCTACCAATCTTTCTAAGGCATATTCTAGCCTTACTACATCATAATTTGATGTTTACTTAGCATACTTAGGTTTGGGGTATTTCAATCTACCCCCCTTAAAAGAACTTTGTCCCCAAAGTTCCCATGCATCTTATCTTATTAGAATACATATCTTACCTCATTCCATAGATCATACAGATCATACTTATGTATACTTAAACTCACTGAATCCTTAGGTCCACCATATGCTTATTCTTACATATCACACAACATGCTTACGCACGCATAGCACTCAAAATTCTTTTTGTTTCTTTTGATGCTTAAAACATTCATATAATTTCCAACGTATTCTCCCATGTCACCAGTCCGTAGACAATGGCTCATTCGTCCTCGTCACCATGGGCCAGAATACAAAACACTCTGCTCTCCCCATGTCACCGGTCCGAAGACAAAGGCTCGTGCGTCCTCGACTTCATGGGCGAGACTCAGTAAAAAGGTAATCCTTTTTACGAGGTCATGTGAGGAATAATTCCTCTAATTAGAAATACAATCAACTCCAATTTCATTTTTCTAAGGCCTCTATCCATAGTGTGATTTAATTGTGACCACTGGTAGGGAGTTTCAGGAATCATCCTACCCTGATGTGATCAGCATCAATGTAGAACTATCCTTCCACCCCAATTTGCGTTCGGTTTCCCTTGGTCCCTAGAAAATGAAGTTCCACCTCCCATGTCATTTTCAAACATCCAAATAATTCACTCATGTCCAATTTCCTATCTTTTTAGTTCTTCTAATCATAATCAATACATCTCCAAAGTGTTGACTCAGTCCATCAAACATTCCCAATTTATCTCTTACTAATTACCTTAAGACTTAAATTCCTACAAGTTCTATATCAATCTCATACCAACTTCCACCGTCTCATACCACATAGCATTACTATTTCCTAACTCATAATCATATCAAACAGTATCCCATTGTGTTATCTTATTCTTATCTCACACATAGTCTCATATCGACTCATAACTCATATATTCTTATTTCTAAAATCTCCTTAAACCTCCTCCTTAATTCTCTTAACTTGTACTCACACTGGAGTTAACAAGATAGGTACTTAACGTGTATGGTATTCACATCTTCTGTGTGCAATAACCATAATTTATCTCAAAATGTTTATGTAAAACATATTCTCAATTTATTTTGTGCTATGCACACCGTAGTTTATGTACTCAGTACACAAACATACGCTAAGCGGTTTTCGCTCTACCCCCCTTAAAATGGATTACGCCCACATAATCAACACCATATCATTCTTGAACATAAGTTCAAGATGTCTAATTCTCACCAAGCATTCTAGCTTCCATGTCGTCTATCTCACTTATAATTCAATCAGAGGGTCATAACTATGCTAATGACTTAGTCTCTGCATCGAGGATTCTTAATGGTACTTATACCATATTCTGATCTTAGTTTGGTCTAACCTCAAAGGTACTGATCTGCTAGCTTCCGTTGCACGACTCTGATAGTTTTAGGCTTATTTGCCTCTCTTATCCTTTTTACAGTATTGTATATCTTTCTCTTGCGTGCTTATGGTTAAGCACTAAAGGTCCCTCAATGGTCACATGTTATCTTTATAAATACACGGCCTTTATGAGTTGTAGCTCGTCTATCCAACCTCCCTGGAGATCTACTGTTTGTATTCTTAATGGTTCCTCGAATGTCTAAATTGTTCTCTCCCACTGACCTTTGGTCTGAGGATGACCCTTAATCTGAAACTACTGTTTAGTGCTTATTGCGCTTTACAGTCTTATCCTTAACACTTTAAGACATGTCCAATGTCCGTGCTTATCCACCCGTGCTCTTCGCACTTCATAGTCCTTAATTATTTGTTCTCTGATTCCTTTGTGTTGTTGGTTCAACTGAATCCTTCTCTTCGACTGTTTGTGGTAATGGCTGCTCTTGTCTGATTTTATGTCGCTGTCCGTGGTACGGAGTCGACTACTTCCCGTGTTCCTTACACCACTCGTCTACATGCATGGGGTACCTTACTGGTACATTACTACTTACCCAACTAACTCATAAATGAGCGTGTCGGGCCTGCAAGCCCCTGTGGGGTGCAGTCGTCCCACGTCTCGTTTTAGTAAACTCATAGTGTCCATCACACGTTTAGCTATTGCTAATTATGAAGTATTCTGTTGTCGATCTCCTCTTTCATCGTTCCATAATAACATTTATTGTTCTTCTTGAAATTAATCAAGGGAAGTCCATTTACTGTATTCTTGGGTATGGTATGCTCCAGCTCCTTTCTGTATTCCGTATTGATTCTATTTCTTAGTAGCTTAGGTTTCTTTCCACAGAGCCTCTTATCTTCTTTCTCATATTCATTCTATTAGGAATGCACTTCCAGTTCCCTAAGGAATGGGTAATGTGCTTCCTGTGAAATCTTACCTAACCGGGTCCAGACTACTGGCATCAATGCTCAGTTCATCTACCATCTTATTTCCTTACTTATATTAGTCTTAACTCATAAATCTCATTGCCTCTATGTCAATATTTGACGGCTCATACCTAATGGTCGCTTTACCACGCACCACGACTTAATCCCCCTTATATAACTATTGTACTCACGACCACTACTACCGTGGTAGTTGGCCCTTACCATGTTGCCTATTGATGGTGCAACCTCTTACTCACTTATTCTAATGTCTTTCCTTATACTCAATCCCTTCTTGGTGTAAACACACTGGGAGTTCCCTCATTCCGGTGTATGGCGGTTGTCATACCGTGCTGTAAAATAGTTGACTCTTAATACGAAGATGTTCTACTCCAATTTCAGATTGTAAGTAGGCTAATTTCTCTCGCTTTCTTTCATCCTTAGTGATGTTATCTACCATGTAATTTAACTGGTT